>JAPKLW010001045.1:11927-23031 GCA_026898455.1 Plectranthus barbatus | reverse complement strand
ATTTAAATGGGAAATAAACAATAAACATGAAACAGGGGATGGTTAAAAACAAGGGAAAAATGGGCAAAACGGATCAGACTAATTCCTTTTTAATCGATGAGAAAAAAACAAACGGCCTAGGCTATGGATTCAGCTTTACTGTGAATGGTCATGCTACACTGGTTGCTACAGCACAGAGAATTTTACAGCCTACAAATAATTCCCAGCTAGATTTCCCAAAATAGAAGGGGTTGCCTTCCTTGAATTAAACTAGCATATTCCTATGCCCAATTCAACTCAAATCTGGCACTATTCATAACTCTCTTAGGCAATTAAGCAAACACAACATCTACATATTCCTATGTCAAATGTCATGGAGCAATTGAGGTTTCTACTCTTAACCTTAGTTCTTCCAAACCAAGTTTAAGCATAAATCACACATTCAAGCTTCCACAAAAATAGTAATTAGAAGATTTAAACCTTCAAAATGCTCAAACTCCATACCATAAACAACCAATTCACATGTCAAAGTAAGAACATGCAAGCTTCGTCCATAGCCCAAGGCCTACTAATTTAGCTCATATTTACACGGGTAAGAGCTAGATTCATGTTTTGGAAACTGAAATTCATAATTAAAAACAGGAAATTAAAGATAAAGAGGACAAGGATAAGTTCCCCCCTTCGATCGATCAGCAAGAGGAACGATTCCTCGACTTCTAGCTGATTCCTCTCGGTGGCAAGCTGCGGCTCGATCCTCTCTTCTTCTCCTTCAATATTTCTACCCAGCTGGGTTCTTCTCTCTCTCTACGAAGTGTTTTCCCCCAGCTGTTTCTCTTCTCCCCCAGCTGGGTGTGTTGTAAATAAAATGGGGGGCTCCTCTTTCTCTCTCTCTACAAGTGATATTTATACCTCCCCCAAATCTTAGGTTTCCCCTTTTGGCAATATTCCCAAATTGTCCTTGGATAAAAATGGTGAAATTCAGCTGTTTTCGCACATCCAAGTCAGCAAAAATGAGTTTTTCCACGTCATCCCGTACTTTGACTAAAGTTGACTGGGAGTTAGTTCAGCGCAACATGCTCCAGCACTCGTTTCTTTGCTCCAGCAAAAGCTTCAAAACATGGTAATTTCCTGCACGGCAATTCTCACTCCAATTCCTCCAAAAACATCGTTATTTACTTCCAAAACACGAATTAACATAGAAGGACTCGAACAACTAAATACAAGACTAAAACAACATATATTTGGTTAAACATAGACGAAAGACTCTCTAAAACGAACTAAAATAAAAGAGAATATAACTCTTTTTCAAGAGTTATCAACTCTCGCCACATCTAATCTTGATGTTTCTCGTCCTTACACAGGATCTGATCGAGTGGTGGTCGGCAATGGAGCTCATCTTCCAATCTCTCACATTGGTACATCTGGTATCTCTAATTCCCTTGAACTCTTAGATGTCTTAGTTGTTCCTTCCTTAACAAAAAACTTACTCTCCATTAGCAAACTCACTTCTGATTATCCTGTCGACGTCATTTTTTCTAACACCTTTTTCCAAATCCAGAATTGGCACACACGCACCATTCTAGCAAATGGGCGACGTGAAGCTGGCCTTTATGTCTTATCACATGCTCTTCCGGCCTTCCTTGCTCACCTGTAGTCCAGTCATTTACGTGCCTCCTATAAACTTTGGCATTCTAGATTTGGTCATGTCTCTCATCAGTCTATTTCATTGTTACACAATAAAGGTCTTATTTCCGTTTCATCATGTTTGCCTTCAAATTCCCTTTGTCAGTCTTGTCAATTTGCTAAGAGTTCTCGTCTTCCATTTAAATTGAATGAAAAATGTTCGTCTCATATTTTGGATATGATTTATTGTGACTTATGGGGGCCTGCTCCGGTTAACTCTACTGATAATTACAAATATTATGCACTCTTTGTCGATGATCATAGTCGCTTTTCCTGGTTGTATCCTTTAGCTCACAAATCAGATTTTTTTTCAGACGTTGTGCACTTTCATTGCGTTTGTTGAAAATCAATTCTCTTCTTTCATAAAAAATTCCAGAGTGAGGGCGGAACTGAATTTACCAACATGAACGTCCGTGGTTTAGTTCAATGAAAAGGCATACATCACCTCTTTTCTTGTCCTTACACGCCTTCTCAGAACGGAAAAGTGATCGTAAACATCACCACATCACCGAAACTGGTCTGGCCATGTTGTTTCACGCTCATCTTCCCTAAGCTTTATGGGTCGCCGCTTTCAGCTCAGCCGTGTATATAATCAACCGGCTCCCCTCTTCTATCTTAGATGGTGTTTCGCCCTATGAAACTCTTCAGCTCCCAATTACTCTAATTTTCATCCCTTTGGTTGTAGAGTGTTTCCATGCCTTCGTGATTGTGCCCTCAAGAAGTTCTCTAGGCGCAACCTTTCTTGCATATTCATCGGTTATTCCTCCTCTCACAAGGGTTTTCGGTGTTGGGATTCATCTTCTTCTCGGGTTTACGTCACTCGTAATGCCCGATTTCATGAAAATTATTTTTCATTTGCCGCTAACTCTCATTCTTCTGATTTGTCCCAGCTCAACATCTCACACTTTCTTGAGCCTCATGATGGCACTACAATTGCGCTAGATCATCTCCCTCCAGCCATTCCTCCTGAAGTGTCGCCGTGAACTATCTGCCCTACACCATCTCCAGCTTCTCATCCTACACCGGCCTCGCCTCCTTTATATCCAGCTTCTCCTCAAGCTCCCCCTCCCACCTCTGATCCTCAACCCCCTGCAGGTACCCATGATCCGTAACCCCCCGCTGGTCACCATATGACAACTCGAGCCAAGACAAGCATCTTCAAACCCAGATACCGGTCTGACTTCGCTTACACCTCTCTTCACTCTACTCTACTCTCCTCCTCAGAGCTAAGAGGTTTCAAATCTGCAGCAAAACACCCCAAATGGCTTGTTGTGATGGATGATGATATGGATGCCTTAAAATCCAACGCCACTTGGGATTTGCTCCCCCGTCCTTCCGGCATCAACATTGTGGGTTCGAAATGGATTTTCCGAACCCAAATATCTCTCTGATGGTTCTATTGAATGACATAAAGCCCGCTTTGTCGCTCAAGGATTCACTCAGCTTCCGAGCCTTGACTTCTCGCACACCTTTAGCCCTTTTGTTAAGGTTGCTTCCGTTCGAGTCGTTCTCACTCTAGCCGTTCAATTTAGCTGGCCTTTACATCAACTTGATGTGAAAAATGCCTTTTTGAACGACCACCTATCCAAACTGGTTTACATGGAGCAGCCCCCCAGCTATACCGATCCAAGATTTCCAAGTTATGTTTACCGCTTGAAGAAGGCACTATATGCTTTAAAACAAGCACCTTGCGCTTGGTTTCAACGCCTCAACGACTTCCTTCTCTCCTGAGGTTTCACTTGCAGTAGAGCTAATACATCCTTGTTTATCCTCTCTCGTAAGTCTGAGTTGTTGTACTTACTTGTATACGTGGACGACATCATCCTCACTGAAAACAACACAACTCTCATCCAAACTTCCCTCGCTCGAATGCATTCCGAGTTTGCTATTAAGGATATGGGTCGTTAAGCTACTTTTTAGGACTGGAGGTATCTTACACCAATCGCGGTCTCCTTTTGTTTCAAGAAAAGTATGCTAGGGATATTCTATCTCGTTCTGACTTGCTAGATTCAAAACCAATCGCTACACCCTTACCCGCTGGCCAAACTCTCACCTCCTCCGGAGAGCCGCTGTATGACATTACTCAATATCGTTCTCTAGTTGGTGCTCTTCAATATCTGGACATCTCCTTTGCTAATAAAGTTGCTAGTCAATTTCTTCATGCTCCGACTGCAGATCATATGCAACCCGTGAAATGAATCTTACGCTACATCAAAGGCTCCTTGTCATTCGGCTTATCATTTGATCGCAGTAACTCTTGTGAATTAGTTGCCTACTCTGACGCTGATTGGGCGACATGCCCAGACACCCTACGCTCCACCTACGGCTACGCTATATTTCTCACAGGTAATTTGGTTTCTTGGAGTGCAAAGAAATAATCGACAGTTGCTCGCTTTAGTTGTGGATCTGAGTACCAAGCTCTCGCAAACACCGCGGTAGAATCATCTGGTTATGCTCTCTTTTTCAAGAGCTTCATGTGCCACTTTCTCGCCCTCCGCATCTCTATTTTGATAAAAAAGTGCCATCTTCCTCAGTCAAAATCTGATTGCTCACAAACGTGCCAAACACATTGAAATTGACCTACATTTTGTGCGTGGGTTGGTTCAAGCTGGGAAGCTCCAAACCGAGTTTGTTGCATTCGCAGATCAAATAGCAGACGTGTTTACCAAATCTCTTCCACGCCTGTTGTTTGAGTTCTTTCGTCACAAGCTTTGAGTCGTCACTCTTCCGACGTCTTGCTTGAGGGGGGGGGGGTGTTAAAGATAGAGATAAATCTTAGATAATATCTTAGTTCATATCTTTTTATTTTTTTCATGCATTATTCAGTTAGAGTTTTCTATTTTCTCTCATTATTTTTCTATTTATTCTCTTGTAATCTATCAATAAAATCATGGTGAATTTATACTCTAATACTAACTTTGTTATAACTATTACAAGCCGAGGAAACCAATTTGGGAACTGAAATCAAAGACAAAATTGGAGCAATTCTCAACTGAAGACGAGGAGGCTGCAGTTGAAATCAGGAAGTCACAAGAAACTGATTGAATCAATTCCAGACAGATGAAAAGGTCATACTTCCAATTGTCCTCCACACATGACTAAAAGAGAGTGTTGGAATTGTATACATAAAAGCATTATGATTAGTATATTGGGAAACATATAATGGTAATCATTAATGACTTGCAATAAACAACTCCTATCTGAATTAACAATCATACGATGCGAACAAACACATCCAGTTATCTCGTCGATAGGGAGATCATACGGTGTGTAAGAGATCACAGAAGATCACATAGATCGTTCAACCTAGCGAGATATAAACAGTTATCACAGCTGCGACAGTTTCTGGTTTGGCTGTCGATTTAGGCTGCGGCACACAAGTCCATAAGTGGTTTATCTTGACTGCTTTGTGTGACCGGTACAACTCAATGTATTGATAGGATCAACAGTGAGATGAACCATTCTACTTGACATATGAATGAGTAAAGATCTCGGTAACTTGGTCGAATCTAAAGTCTATTGAAAGCTGAGGGGCACACATGGGTTGACTGTCACTTTGACTTGCTATGGCGGAGAGTCTTACATGTACTTGTATATCTGCATCTTGGGTGATGGCAGTTTGTGTGGGGTTTCCTCAGGCTGGATTTAGATAACCATATCCGTTTCAGGATGGTGACATTCCCTGGGAAGCTCACGAGGTTCGTTATGCTAAGTCCTGCACGTTGAATCATTGATTCAAGCATAAGCGATAAGGGTTGAGTGGTACTACTCAGGAATAATAAGAGATTAATTAATTACAGCTAATTGTCATACGTTGAATTAATTAATGAATGTCTGAAACCTTAAATATGAGGATTAACCAAGTCAATGCAACCCGTAGCTAATAACGTGGTAATAAAGGGGTAGGTCAACATTAATTCTCTGGTGGCATGAATTAATGTTTATTAATTAATTATGTTCTGGGTTGAACATGGAATTAATTAATAGGAGACCCACTTTATTATTTGCATTTGATCCCTGGTCTGGCCCAACATTGCTCAGAGCCCATTAGGGTTTATTAAACCCTAATAGCCCATTCTCTAGATCTATATAAATAGATAAATCTCTCATTTTCCCACATAAGTTTCAAGTTTCAAATCAGAAACCCTAAAGAGATTGAGAGAGAGTGGGCGGCTGTAGATCCGGTAGCGTATCCTCACCAGATTTTCGGATCGAGCAAGGGAACATATCAGAAGATCAGATCTGTAGGAATACCATCGCTTGGAACGATTCCAGATCCAGATCTACACCATCATCATTGCCATCATCGATCTAGATCTGTAGATCAGTCGCTGGAGTCTCAGGTATTCCTTTGATTCTACGAATTAAATTAAATAGGAGCATGCATAGGGCATTTACTGTTTGTCATGATATTTATTTTGATATCCATAAATCGAATCCGGAGTTATAATAAATGGCGATTCGTGTCGCCTATTATAGACTCAGTTCCTACAATTGATATTAGAGCCAGGTTCGTATTTTATGGCTCTGTCGGAAAATAAATTTTGACATTCAGTTTATGCATGTTATTTAATTTATCGTGGATGGATGTTTTTGTTCTCGTGGCCTCTCTCTGTTTTTTGTTTTTGGTTTTAAATCGCGAGAAAATCTGCAATTAGATTGATAGGAAAAATCATGTAATAGACTAGATCTGTTGTAATTTTATTCAATCTGTAAACCAAAACTAGAAAGCGAACAAGGACAACTACTAGACAGTTCCAGCAACTTGACAGCCACCCACCGGAGGCGGCGGCGGAAGGCGGCAGCGGCGTTAGTGGCGAAGGCGGCAGCGCGCAGAAAACCTTAGAGTTTTGGTGCGCGCGGCTGGGCTGCCTCTCACGGTGTGCGCGCGTCTCTCTGGGATCTATCAATGTTGCCGAGCATCGTAGGCAAACTCAAGGGGGCGGCGGACGTCGGCTCTGTTTTTAGGATGACGACAGGCATGAAGGTCGCGGCGGCGCGCAGCAAGGTTGTGCTGCACGCGGCTGGGCCGCGCCTTCGCCGGTGTTCGCTCTATGCCGAGCTCTCCTCTCCCCGTCGTCACTTGCAGCGAGGACGTTAATGGTGGTGGACGATGCTGCGTGCCCTGCGCGGCAGTTCGCAATTCAGCAGCAGACATCGTAGATCATGACAGCTGCAGGGCAGCCGTGAACAGTTGCGACCGGCGCTGGTTCTCCGGCCGTTGGAGTCGTGCGAGGATGGCCGTCGTGGTGGGTGGCGGTTCTACGGTGCTCCAAGCTCTAGCGGCGGGTTTTGGGTGCAGCAAGGGTGGCGGCTGTAACCCTAGTTGCTGCTAGGGTTTCTAGGCACGGGCTCGGCGGCCCAGTTTGTTGAAACTAGGGTTTCTGCTGAGATTAGGGTTTTACTACCTAATGGGCCTGAAACCCTTATTTCTGGCCCAAATTGCTGTATTTTTCAAGCCCAAGGTTGCAGATTTCAAGTTAAAGAGTGGGAGCCTATTTGAAGATCTGTATTAAATTAAATCATTGTAATAGATAGATTTATTTTTATTTCCCATGTAATTGCATCAAGGGGCCACGAGAAATTTTATTTGTTTATTTAATTCTTTTCTCGTATGATGTGATTTATTATGTGCGCACTAGTAAATAATAGGAAAGCATGCTACTGCTTTTATTATTTATTGTTCAAAGCATGCTTTATGTGATTTATTTTATGTATTAAATTATGTCTATAAATTACGGAATCATGTTGGGAAATATGATGGAATTTTAGATGTGACATAATTTATGGATCATAAAATAATCTGTGCGCATAAGAACCTTTTGATAGAAAAAAACTAAGCAAGATTTTTTTAATTAAAATCAACAAGACCTCCACAATGCGGTCTCTTATTAGAAGTGGGCAGTGAAGTGAGTAGACGTCTACACGACCGTAGCCTGCTTGCTTTATTTGTTCATAAGTTCTAATAGATGAGATTTCTAAATAAAACATTTAAACATGTGAGAAGTGGACAGTGAAGTGAGTAGACGTCTACACGACCGTAGCCTACTTATTTAATTTGTTCATAAGTTTCCTAGGATTGTTTTAAATGAGATAACAAAGGTTGTAAGAGGCATGCGTCATGAGTCTAGTACGTATGACAAATCATCCTTTTAACTTCTGGAGTTAGAATTGTGGTTGTTGAGGTCGATATTTTGAGGCCCGATAGCGGCCCATTAAAAAGTAACCTATTTGATGCTGTGGGCCTAAACCCAAGATGAGGCCTACTATGATAGATCGATGATATGGGTCGAACATTATGACTTCGAGCTGTGAAGATTCAACTTTATGGCTCGACATTTAAGGCGTGCTTAAAATGGATCTTCTGATTGTGAAACGGATAAATCAGTAATAAAGTTCGGCGGAAATCACGGAGTTCAAAAAAGAGGCGTTACTCCAAGAATGGCTATATATATTTCTGGAAGAGCATAATCTGGGGACGATGCGCAAAGTGAGGATTGAAGCAAGTCATAGCTCGATATACCTTGTTTATTTCGTTTTTTGAACAATTCTTCTCTTTCCATTTTTTCTGTACTCATTTCAACAATCAATATCAGCATTTCCGCCTACCTACTATATTTTGTATTGTTCTTTCTATATCGTTGAATAAATTGTTCTTGGGCTCCAATTCCATACAAAAATACTCGCAACAGTGGTCAAATGCTTAGATGTTGCCTGAGTACTAACTCATGAATGATGTCCCTGCTCAGATAGGTTGAACATGGTCTTAGTTTTATCTCCGATTATTAATTTCATTTGCCGGTGAATACCTGACATGGATTGAAATTAAAGACTAGAACTTTAAAAAGCAGTCTGGTTAGGTGTTCTGCTATAAACGTCTTCGAAAGGAGCTTGCAGTAGATGCACCTAGGCAATTGGGGGAAACAATTGTATTGGTTTATCAAAAGGTTACAATGCATATTTGTTTCAATGTTCTGCATGTATGTTCTTACTTTAATCAATTATTGTTTTCAGATATGTCTATGAATAATGTCATAAATATCTTGGCACAAAATCAATTAACTGGTCCGAATGTCCTGGAATGGAAGCGCAACTTGGATTATATCCTAGTTGCAGAGGAACATCAATATGTTCTTAACACTCCGTGTCCAACTGTCCCCACTGCTGAGTCAACTGATGTGGAGCGGAACGTCTATGACAAATGGGTCAAGTCTAATAATGTAGTCAAGTGCTACATGATAACCACTATGTCTAAGGTGCTCCAGCAACAACATCAGCACTATGACAAAGCAGCTGAGATTATTGATAGTCTCACAATTACTTATGGGGAATCGGATAGAGCTATCAGTGTTAAGCTCATGAGAGAAATCGTGAGTTGTAAAATGACTGATGGTAGCTCAGTGAGGAGCACGTTGTTTCCATGACTCACCTCATAGATGAACTGACGTTGCATGGAGGAGGTATTGACGGGGAAGCCCAGGTCGATATCATACTCAACTCACTTCTGAAGTCTTTTGAGAACTTTAGGCTGAATGTTGTCATGAGTAAAAAGGAGTACCTCCCAATGAGTTACTTAGTGACCTCATGGCGGTTGAATCAGTCATGCAACCTGAAAAAGCAGTCTTGGTTTCTTCCGGTAGTTGCCCTGCTTCATCGATAGGTGCTAAAGGGGTGATTGGAAAGAAATTCAAGAAGATAGCCTTTGGAAGCAAAATTTCTTGGAAAAAAAAGACTGTGACACCGGGGAAGAAGGACAAGTGTTTTCGTTGTGGCAAAACTGGTCACTGGAAGAAGGATTGTCTGACCAAGCGGGTTGGATAAGGGATTCAGGCCGACAAGGCAGCTGAATGATCACGAGGTGACAATCTCCATGGGTAATGCTGCTCGTGTGTCTACAGTAGCAGTTGGAGATGTTACATTATACTTTCAAGACAATGTTTTGATTTTAAGAGATATTTTGTATGTGCCGGATTTTCGGCGGAACCTTATTTCTATTTCCTGTTTAATAAATGATGGATTTTCAGTTATTTTTGATAGTCATGTTACTATCAATGGCAATAACGGTGTTATCTGTCGTGGGATACATAAAGACTCTCTTTATATCATAACTTGTCATCGGTGGAACCGTTCCACCACAGGGAGATACCATGCCTCCTGGAGTCGGGAGAGGGTCGAATCAGGGGCGTGGCCAGCAGTCCGGTGCAGGTCGAGGACGCCCAAACCCCGGCGGACGGGGAAAAGATCAACCCCATGGATCATTGGAGGATATGAGGCGAGCCTTTAACGTAACCTCGCTCAGCGAACTGTCATTCCCTCCGCCGCCACCAGCGCTGATGCAAGACCCATACGTGGCGCAACTGGTAAGTCAGGTTCAGACAGCTCGAGGGGTAATGGAAAAGCTGGGAGCTCAAGTTGAGGCCGTTACCCAGAAGTGCCAGGCTCTTGAGCAAGACAACCGCCGATTAAATCAATTGGCGAACCGTCCGTTAGTCGAAGAACCTGGGAGCGCGAGTAGGGCCAGAGCACTCACTACCCATAATTTACATGTTGAATTCAATCAGGCTGTCGAAGACGAGACTAATCAAAGGACGCCGGGTACATTAATAGAGCCGAACGACAACCCTAGGCAGCCGAATCCAAACTACGCAGGAGGGTCAGCGCTGACGCAATTGGAACGACGGTTCGAGCAGTGACTAAGCTACTTCGAGTCCTTGATCGCCAGGGTGCCCGGGCTACCACCTCCGGAGCGAACCATCCCGCGTGAAAGCTACGCGGAGTCCCCGTTTGCACCTGAGCTCGCAGAGGCCGAACTTCCTGACCGCTTTACCCCTCCGAGCTTTGCGCTTTATGACGGTACAACTGATCCAGAAAACCACGTCGCGGTCTATAAGCAAAAGATGTTCGCACTAGCGATCCCTAGCGCTCGCCGTGAAGCCTGCATGTGTAAAAGCTTCGGATCAAGTCTCACTGGACCGGCCTTGCAATGGTTCATTAGCTTGCCAAGGGGTTAGATATCAACATTTGCCGAGTTGCATCAGCTATTCCTCCGACAGTACTCGAGTAGTCGGAAGCTCGATAAACATCCGGATGATTTATATGCAATAATCCAAAAACCCAGAGAGTCACTGAGGGCATATTTATCCAGGTTCAACAAAGAGTTAGTGGCGGTCCCAAGTTGCCCAAACAGTACCGCAGTGCGAGCCTTCACCAAGGGTCTGGACGTCGATTCAGACTTATATCGAGAATTATCGATCTACCCCTGCAAGACCATGGATGACGCGCTTAACAGGGCTTGGGCGTTAATCAAATGGGAAGATGACGAGCCGTATCGGAGGTCAAGACGTGGTGGACGGCCAGTAGCTGCACGAGAGGAGCGCCGGCCGGAACAACGCGATCGTCGCCCCGCACGACCGCATCCTTACAGTCGCCCATCCGGGAGTAG
>JAPKLW010001044.1:231061-274594 GCA_026898455.1 Plectranthus barbatus | reverse complement strand
CAAAAGCAATTTAGTTTTCTGTTTTAAATTTAATTCGCAAGTATTGAGAATTTGTATATAATTACAACCCAAAATTTGACTTTTCCCTAACCAGTGTTTTGAGAACTAATGTTTTAGTACTTAGGGTTTTTCGTTACTTCTTTCCTTGTGGGATCGATAATTTTTATTTGCCGCTATATTATTAGCTTTGCTAAGTCGCTGTTAAATAATTTAGCGATCAGTGGGGGAATGCTTACTCCTGTTTTTAAGCATTTGCATATTTCTTTGAGTGGCTGAATGCTCTAGGGGTTCTATTGGATATTCTTTCTTTATTTGTTGTAATATTTTTGGTTCTAAGCAAACCGCGCTCATATTGGTACAAATATGAGGATCATTTTCTCGTAATGCCCTGCTCAGGATTGACTACGATGTAAGATTTGGAAGATACTTACAATTGGTTATTGGATTCTCCAGATCTTAGGGGTTTGTGTGTATTATGGGGAAGCCAAGATATTTTACTTCGCTGAAAGAAGTTTCAGAAAGACAGGGCAGTCAGCGTTCACCGTGGTTTAAAGGTGGATCGAGTTCGCAGGCTACACCATCCTGTGATGTATGGCAAGGAAAGATGTTTTCTATGATGCAGCGAATGACTAATAGTGTCGAGTCACTTTTTCTTCTATGCAGGGCTTGGATATGAGGATGACGAGCATGTGTGGAGATTTCACCGCTTTTCAGATAGGATACATTGCTGATAGAGCTGCTACTGCTGCCCGATTTGAAGGGATTGACATGTGTTTGGGAGAGATTCGAGAGCTGCAGCGACGAGTAGTTGTTCCTTACTATCGCCGCTGTCGTGATCGTTCACCATAGAAGCATGATGATTGAGGTTTTTACCACCATCCTTTCTTTTAAACTTAGTTCCTTCGAACTATGTTTGGGGGGATGTGATTGGTTGCAGAGTTATATGGTCCTCCATATCATTTACTCTATCTTATGCTTTGCTACTATGTTGTTTACCTCAGTGTTGATTGGATGAATGATTTAGGATTTAAATGTTGAATGTAAAATGATGTTAAATTCTCAATTTTATGAGTATTGGATGTTTGATGATGAGATAGGATGTGGTTTGAGGAATGAATGGTGGAGCTAGTGGATTAATGTCCATTTTGTTGATAATTTGGTATTGGGTATGGTGGTTGGAATGAATGTTTTGATGTTGGATGTTGAATGTTATGATGATGTATGATGATTAAAGAGAAAGGTTGGTGATTGGTGGACTTTCATTGTTATATTGCATGAAATGTTTGAGGATGAGTTACATTGTGGAAGTGAATTTGGAAGTAGCCATGATTTTGTGGTTATGGACTAGTGTAGGAAGAGGTTTATGCTTAATAAGGTTGTGTATTAGTGTTGTATGAGTAGGTGCAAATAAGGCTGATGGGAGCGATTTGATCGAGTGGATGCCGATGGGAAACACTTTCTAACGTTTTCTCATTCCACATAGTTGCATTAGGCAATCTTAGGTTTGAATGCTTGTTTGTGTGTGTGGGAACCCGACTTTGACTTTAGCTTTACTCTTTATAAACTCATGAAATATGATCCTTACTTGAGTCAATGATACGGCGGAATTGTTGAAGTTGAAGCATGTTGAGATTAAGTTTTTGAATTACTAGAATTTGTGTGTGTTAATACTTGAGACTTGACAAAAGTTGTGAGACTTGATCTTTGATATTGTTATATTTGTTTGAGAGTGGCAAAATTGAGAGAGAAAAATCTAGAACTTGCATCCGTTCTCTAGCTAATTCTACATGAGCTTTTGACTAGAAAATGATATTAGGTCATCGATTCCTAGTCCTTACCTTACATATTGGGGGGGGTATAAGGTGTTTTCTTTGATCGTTATTTTCCTTTCATACCATTGATTCCGTTGATTGAACTTAAATGGAGAAATTCTTTTATATATGTTTAGGAACAAGTTTGGGGGGAAATGTGTGAATGAGGGTGAATACGGATGTTGTGAGTGTGGGTGCTGGGAATTGACTGGATTATGTTGAATATGTGCCCTTTGTTTAAGGTATGAAGGAAAAGAAAATAAAAACAAGAAAAAGCATGTGATGATAAGAAAGAAAGATATGGAAAGAGTGAATGGTGCAAACAAGGAAAAATGTGCACCAACAAAAAAATTAGTAGAGAATAAAGATATATTTAAAGGGCATGGTGAAAAGCAAAACAAAGAAAGAAAATGTCCATGTATATGTCTTGGGATTGGTTGATGATGAACAATTATTGGGGGTTCCGAGTTTCTAGATGGAGGATAGTCACTTTAGCTCAAACCAGCCTACCTTTAGTCAACCAAGTTATAACAAAAAACAAAGACCTTTTTTATTCTAGAAGGGAGTTCGTTGTAGTATAGTGCTGAGATAGGATGCAAGCCTATGGAAATCGAACTTGATATCTTGTGAATGAGAGTATCGTCCCTAAACACGAAAGGGAGTGTGCTTCTATGTATAACCATTTTGTTGAGTGGTTTCAGTCTCTTGTATTAACCAATGCACAAATAAAGGTGATAATTGTTTGATTGAGACATGCTAAAATTGATTTGATGATCTTTAAAGCATTGCACTAAAGAGGGAGATTACTTTTTGTGTTTTGATTCAGGACAATTAAAGGTTCAAGTTTGGGGATTATGATATGTATATGAAATGTATACATTTTGTGTGCTTAATGGTGATCGTTTCATGTATATTTCACCCACATATCATATGTTTAGGTAGATTTGTAGGAAGGAGATTAAGCATAAATCCATAAGTTTGAGCCATTTTAGGATAGATTTCGACCCAAATATTGCATGTGTGAAGTTGATTTCGATCAAAATGGAGCATGAGGAGCTTAAAGGGGGAAACAGAGCAAAATTTTGACCAAGACCCGTTTGGTTTATGTCAAAATCTGCCTGACGGAGGCAAATCTCAACCCAGCTCAGATCATTTAGGTCAAAATTTGCCTAACAAATGTAAATTTTGACCCAGCTCTAGTCATCTCAGTCGAAATGGATCAGGTTTTGTGGATTTTTCTGAACAGAGGACAATTTCGGTCGAAATCCAATCATTTGGGGCGAAATTCTAGAGCAGTTACTAAATATAAAGGGAGCAAAATAGAGATGGCTCGGGACTTTTTGGCGCTTATTCAATTGAAAACACTTCCAGACCTTTCTAAACACAAATCTAGACAGGAATCAAGGCTAGATCAACCTAATCAAAGAGGATTTGAAGAGGAGTGTGAGGATTAGGGCTTAGAAGACAACGATTGGGATAATTAAACTCTGTTCTTACCTTGTAATGGCAGTTTCTCACTTTGTAATTCAATTTGCCCAACTTCAAGGTATGAGTAGCTAAACCTTTTGAGGATATTGGATTGAATTAGATTTAATGGATGCTTTGAATTGATTGAATTCTATGTTTACTTTCCTTTTGAGGTTTACAACAAACTTGAGCTTTCTCCTATTCAATTATTGTAGGATTATACCAAATGTTTGATAGATTGACACATATATTGCAGCGGATACGCAAATCTAGGTGTCGTGAGAAGTTTGTTGTATGTGAGTATAGATCTAATCAATTGTTCTGTGAATGCTCATAGGTCACAAATCCAAGTTTTATTTGGAGCGATATAGGATTAGATAATGTGGTTGTTTGTTAATTCTTTGTAATCTACGATTTTCTCATCCTTGCAAAGGGGGTTAGTCATTGTGGGGTGGATTAACCTACTAAATTGGAATTAAATTTGGTTTACCTAGTTCAATTGTTCTTTGTTAGTCCATTGCTCTGTTCATTCCAATATCATGTTCTCCTCATTGTTGGTTCAAGTAATTTGTGAGATTTCTTGTTGTTGGTGCATGAAATTGTGTTGATTTGGGGAAGTGCATTGTTGTTGGGTAATTGTTTGACTGAATCATTTGTTTTCTTAGTTACTTGGTTGTTGCATAGACTTTAAATTTCTACCTATAATAGAAACAAACTAAATGACTAGAATCGTGCTTGAATATAAACATATCACATTAGTAACCGGTAGTAGTAGCGGGCGAATCGAGAAACCCGAATTGATATTTTTATTATTGAGAGGAAATTGTTTGTTTGTCAATTAATTTCCACATCAGTATTCTAGGTTTTAATATCCATACAAGGAATTAATTCCAAATTAATCTGATTTCCACCTTAGTAGAGTTGATTGTCTTGTGCATGTATCTGGATGTTTGCCCTGGAATTTGTGTTTTTTTAATTGTTGTTTAAAACCCTTTAAATTATTGTTTAGCCATCCTTAATTTTTAAAACCTAAAACCCTGATTTCAGGTTACTCAAACAATGAAGTTAAAAACTATAATTAATACATAGAAAAATTTCGATATACTTTCCATATGAGTTCAACACTTCGAGTTATAAATTTATTTGGCCTCTGTATGATAATTAATCTGGTACATTTATCAGTGATCAACCCACATCCATCTTGAATAGTCATCCACAATTAGCATGAAGTACTGATTTTCTCCAAGAGTGGTTGTACTGATAAGACCATACAGATTTGTGTAGTAGCTCGAGCGGCCTCCTCGCTCGAAAACTTTCTTCCTTTGGGAAGGGGTGTCTCGATTGCTTTGCTACGGGACAAGTCCGACATAGCTGATCTAGGTGATGATCACTGGTACCTCTAACACCATTTCTTTGTTGACAAGGGACTTCAAAGCCTGAAAGTTGACATGTCCGAGACAAGCATGCCACAACCATACTGGATCTTCGAGGCTTGTCAAAAGGTTCGCTTGGTTGTCCACCTGCAACCTGATACAATAGAGTCAATTCTTTGATCTCTTCACCTTCATTACGAGTCATGGAAGGTCCTTCGAAAAGACCTCGAACTCATAACCTTCCATCGAGACTCGATGTTCAGAATCTATAAGTTGCCAAGACTCAACATATTATTTTGTAGTTTTGGAATGTTGTAGACTTCCTTGAGGAGACATTTATTTCAATTGGCACCATCGATCAATCTACCAAACGGACATTCCCATTAACTCTTTAATCCAGCTCGAAGAACTTCCCTTTATCTCCATTATCTAGGGAGCCAAACATCATCACGTTTCTTGGGTTGCTTAGGGTTTCTTCTGAAACTACCATAAGTAGAGTTGGCTCGATATTATCAGTATGGGCGAGGTTAGCTTCCTCGTTCTTCCTTTCTACTCGACATTGTGTTGAGTAGTGCCCCATCTCATTGCAATTGTTACACTGGATGAGACTTTTATCTCATGGAGCTCCTCGGCCACCTTTCTCTCGATCGCTGCCTCGGGTTTTATCTCTACGACTGCGGTTGTCACCCTTTGCAGGAACCTTTTTTAACTGCAAAGATTATGGCTCTGTTTGAATTGTATACATAAAAGCATTATGATTAGTATATTGGGAAACCTTATGATTAGTAATCATTATGTTTGAATTAATCCACTCTAAATTATGTGGACCGATGTCTGCACAAGCTCGTGGAGGATTTAAGTATTTTGTCACTTTTATTTATGATTACTCGAGATACGGGATGTTCACTTACTTCACTATAAGTTTGAATGCTTTGAGAAATTCAAGGAATTCAAGGCAAAAGTAGAGAAGAAGTTAAACAACACCATTAAGTCATTACGATCTGATCGTGTTGGTGAGTATCTCAGAGACGAGTTCTTGTGATTTTTGTCAGAGCATGGGATTACATCCCAATGGACCTCACCAGGCACTCCTTAGCAGAATGGTGTGGTGGAAAGAAGAAATAGGACTCTTCTTAAAATGGTTAGGTCTATGATGAGTTATGCAAACTTGCCTCTTTCGTTTTGAGGGACACACGTTATTAACAACGGCGTACCTGCCAAACCTGAAACCTTTTAAGTTAGTTCCTAAGGCACCCTCGGAACTCTGGCATGGGCGAAAGCCCAGTGTGTCAAAGATACATGTGTGGGGTTGTCCGGCATATGTTTTGTCATAGGAACCTAATAAGTTAGAAGGTTGTTTGTGGGATACCTCAGACAAACGAAAGGTGGTTATTTTTACTGTCCTGAGGACTAGAAGATCGTTGTTAGCACCAACGCGAGATTCTTGGAGGACGAGTTTTTGAAAACCCACAAATCTAAAAGTGATATCATTCTCCGAGAAATTGGAGAAGATGATGTGTTTCCATTGGGAAACCCCCGTGTTTAATTGAGTGTACTTGTGGAAGGTATGGAACCACGTGCACGGTCGCCAGTGCAAGGCTTTGAGCCACAAGTAACTGCACTAACTACTGATGTATTACCAATGCTCCGTCATTGTAGGAAGGTACCTCACCATCCCGATCAGTATATGTTCGTGGGAGAGTCTTCGGACTTGATCCCGGAAGACGGACTCGATGATACTAACCCATGGACATATGACGAAGCAGTAAATGACAAAGATGCAGAAAAATGACGTAAAGCCATGGATTCAGAAATTGAATTAATTACCGCTATGGTCGTATACCAGAAGTCTGCGTTACCAAATAGCCTTCGGACCATAGGCTGCAAATGGGTATACAAACAAAAAAAAGGTTCAAAAGGAGAAATAACGGTTTTTAACGCCAGGTTAGTGGCGAAGGGTTATAGTCAAAAGGAGGGTATTAACTATGATGAGACCTTCTCACCGGTAGCCATGCTCAAATCTATTCGAATTCTTCTATCAATAGCAGCACATATGGACCCAGAGATCTGGCAGATGGATGTAAAAAATTCAGTTTTAATCGGGTACCTTGAGGAAGGTCGTGACATCTATATGCAGCAACCAGAGGGTTATGAGAAGGACGGTGAAGAGCATCTTGTCTGGAAGTTAAAGAAGTCCTTGTATAGACTTAAAGAAGTTTCAGTGTCATGGAACAAACGTTTTGATAAAGTGATTAAATCCTATGGATTTTCACAGTGCGAAACCAAACATTGTGTGCACCGATTATGCGTCAGTAGAGGGGTGGTATTCCTTGCACTTTATGTGGATGACATCCTTCTATTCGGCAACGATGTGAAGGTGTTGTCAGACATCAAAAGATGGCTATCCGAACAGTTTCAAATGAAGGGCCTAGGAGACGCACATACATCCTTAGGTTAAAGTATTGAGTGATCGCAAGAAGAGGATGTTAAGCTTGTCTCTGGCCGCTTATATTGATACTGTAATTGCTCGTTTTAGCATGCAAAATGCCAAGAAAGGATTGCCACCTTTCAGACATGGTGTTCCTATGTCTAAGGCACAATGTCCTGCAACAGAAGAGGAGAAGGATGAGATGGCTAAAGTACCATATGCTTCAGCAGTGGGAATTCTCATGTATGCAATGCTATGTATGAGGCCAGATATCTGTTATTCCGTAGGCATGCTGGCAAGATATTAGTCTAACCTTGGACAGGCGCACTGGACTGTAGGGGTGTTCATGGTTTGGCGGAAACCGGTGAAACCAGCCAAACCGGATTAATTTGGTCGGTTTGATATTTAATCTTCAAACTGGCGGTTAGAAAATTTTTTAAACCGTTTAAATTTGATTCGGTTACAGTTCGGTGGCGCAAACAGGCCGTATAGACCGGACCGACTGCATTTATATGTATATATATTTATATATTAAATATATTATAATTAATAAATATAAATTGTTGTTCATTTGGTAAGTTTCAACTTTTTATACAATTAATCCATGTTTAGGTTTCTTGGCCAATACAATTTAGTTTTAGTTTTTTTTAATCTAAAATCAACTAATAAGCATTAACATTAAATATATTATTATACTTCCTCCATCCCATTTTAATAGTCATGTTTCCCATTTTCGTCCGTCCCACTTTATTAATCATGTTTCTAAAAAAGGTAACTTTTTCACACTCAACAATAAAATATTTATTCCACTCAACTCATTTTACACTCACATGCCTTGGTTATTGTGCCAAAAGCAAACGGGACTATTAATCTGGGACGGAGGGAGTATATATTAACATCACCATTATAATTTTACATGTCTCTTTTGATTTTACATTTGAATTTCAAGGTTATAATTTTATTACAATTGATCTAGGTGTTTCTTTTGATTTCACATTAAATTATAAATATAAGGTTTTAAAAATTAAAATTACATTATAATAAGTAGTAACAAATAATCAAAGTCAACTAAGTTGTATTTAGGCCGTACTTTCCTACAAACTATAGTAGATTGTTAAAAGTTGAAACATATTTAATTCCAAACAGTCAAACCGGTCAGACCAAACCATTTTTATACGGTTTGGCCGGTTTGGTTTCGATAAATTACATGTCCGGTTTGGTTTGAAAAAAATTCAAACTGTACCTACTTGTTTGGCCGAGATTTTGCTTCCAAGCCCACCAAACCGGACCATGAACACCCCTACTAGACTGCTATCAAACATATTCTCAAGTAGTTGAAAAGAACTCAAGACTATTGTCTCATTTATCAGTGTGAGAATTTGTGCCCTGTGGGTTATATGGAGTCGGATTTCTAGGTGGATCAGGATGAGAAGAGATCGACCTCGGGCTATGTGTTCACCTTGGGAGGTGGAGTTGTATCTTGGAGGAGTGCGAAATAGAAGTGTATCGTGGGCTCCACCATGAAAGTTGAGTATGTGGCAGCTTCAAAGGCTTCTAAAGAAGCAGTATGGATACAAAACTACCTCTTAGAGTTTGATATTGTTCAGAATTTTCGCAAGACTATCACGGTATATTGTGATAATGTTGGTGTAGTAGCAAACTCTGAGGAACCGAGAACTCACAAGACGTCAAAGCACATAGAGAGAAAGTACCAATCATACGAGAAATTGTAGCAAGGGGCGATGTGTAGATAGATAAGATAAACATTAAGGATAACCTATAAGATCCATTTACAAAGGCCTTACCACAGAAGACATATGAGGGTCATGTTCATAGCCTAAGATTGAGTATGAAGTCGGCCACCCGGTGACCAAATATAATAGCTAGATTAGAATAGACACATATTATACTCTTGAAAGTAATGGTATAATGCTTTGAGTATAAGTGGGAGATTGTTGGAATTGTATACATAAAATCATTTTGATTGGTTTATTGGGAAACGTTATGTTTGATATAATGGTAATCGTTAATGACATGCAGTAAAAAACTCCTGTCTGAATTAACAACCATACGATGCGAATAAATACATCCAATTATCTCATCGATAGGGAGATCATACGGTGTGGAAAAGATCACAGAAGATTGTATAGATCGTTCGACCTAGCTAGGTATAAACCATTCTACTTGACATATGAATGAGTAAAGATCTCGGTAACTTGGTCAGATCTAAAGCCTATTGAAGGCTAAGGGGCACACATGGATTGACTGTCACTTTGACTTGCTATGGTGGAAAGTCTCACATGTACTAATATATCTGCATCTTGGGTGATGGCAGTTTGTGTGGGGTTACCTTAGGCTGGATTTAGATAACTATATCCGTTTTAGGATGGTGACATTCCTTGGGAAGCTCACGAAGTTCGTTATGCTAAGTCCTGCAGGCTGAATCATTGATTTAAGGATAAGTGATAAGGGTTGAGTGGTATTACTCAAGAATAATATGAGATTACTTAATTTCGGCTAATTGTCTGAAACCTTAAATATGGGGATTAACCAAGTCAATGCAACAAGTTCATAATTACATGGTAATAAAGGGATAGGTCATCATTAATTCTCTGATGACATGAATTAATGTTTATTAAATAATTATGTTCTAGCCCAATAATGCTCTCAACCCATTAGGTTTTATTAGACCCTAATAGCCTATTCTCCAGATCTATAAATAGATCAGTTCTCTCACCTCCACATAAGTTTGAAGTTTCAAAATTGAAACCCTAGAGAGAGTGAGAGAGTGGGCGGCCGACTATAGTAGGAGGGAAAAGAGAAATCGAGTTCCTCCAGTGCAGTTTCAATCTGGTAGCGTATCCTCACCTAATTTTTTAATCGAGCAAGAGAACAGATCCGAAGATCAAATTTATAGAAACACCATCGACCATGTATCATTGTTATTCAATCCACATGAGTTGAGGTATTCCTTTGAATCTAGGCATTAAATTTAATAGGAGCATGTATAGGGCATTTACTGTTTGTCATAGAACTTATTTTGATATTCCATAAATCGAATATGGGGTTAACAAATAAATGGAGATTCACATCATCTATTGTAGACTCAGTTCCTACAGACTCCCTACCGTCTCTTCTGGATCGTGCTTCCCACTCCGCCTGAGTGAGAAGAATCTGATCTTTTTTCCTCCCTGCGTTCACACTCTTTTTGTGTGTGTGCTCCTCGAAAGCTTTGAGCCTTCCAACCGCATCTTCGAAGGCGAGCTCTTCGAGATTGAAGAACTATTCGATGCCAGCCACTACACTAATGAACCTTTCTGGCACTGTGTCAAACAACTTCTTCACTAGTGTCGAGTTAGTGAGGGTTCCTTCGAGGCACGAGTATGCCACAAACATTGTCATAAGTAGACCTGCATATTGACCAAGCGACTCACTGTCCATCATATACATCGAATCGAACTCACTCTTCAATGTTGGTAACATTGCGTTCGTTACTCGATTTGCCCCTACGAATCTTGTCTTAAGGCAATCCCAAACTTCCTTCGTCGTCTTCTTTGTAGCAACTTGCATGAGAAGATATTTTGGAAGCTCTTGCAAGAGGTGCGATCTTGCCTTCTTGTCGAGCCGGGCGTCCACCTTTGCGCTCTCAACTAGTTCGACGACTTCCTAGACTCCTTTATCTTCCATCATAGCCTGCATACGAATCACCCAACTGGTATAGTTCGTGTGTGTCAACTGTGGGTACACGAACGAACCGCTAAACTATTGTGCCCGCGCTGCATGTGCTGCTACCAAAGCCATGTTTTTCCAACGAATGATTTTTGGCATTCACCCTTTGGCTCTAGATACCACTTGTTGGCCCTCTTGACCAAAAATCATAAACAATCGATGGAAAACACGAAAAAAGAGGAGAAGAGAATATGGAAGAATTTTATTAGTTTTATTTATTGTAAACAACTGTTACAAAACTTTATGAAAAACTGAATTTCTACTCTAAACAATGAAAACTATTACCTCTATTTAAAAGAAAACTAAGATAAATAAACAAGGAAAATAAGATACCTTAGGATAGATGAGGGATCATGTAAAAAAAAATCCTCATATAAGAGAAAAGAATGAATCATGTCCGTTTGATCTGAAAAAATCAATGGTTTATATTGAAACAAGCAACAACTAAAACACAATCAAGCAACAAAATAATCAAGCAACAACTAAAACACAACCAAGCAACGTTGCAATCAAGCAACGACCTGAATACAATCAAGCAACCTCGTGAACACAATCAAGCATCTTTCTCATTTTCTCACGTTAAGACCTTTCTCACCAGATCCGCTCCCCCTTATGATATATCTATATCCATCTAATTATATTAGATTCCTATCCAAATTAGATAAAGAAATAAATTTTCTAAAATCAAAGAGTAAATCTACAATATTGTTCTCCTCCTGAAGAACATATTCTTACGCTTTACATTTGGAAACACCACATCCCGTCTGACTTGCATGATCTATAGTCTATACCTACATTATACACTTTAAGGAATTTATTATATTTTTAGATTTTAAGTTACACAAATTAAATAAAGAAGACTGTCTCTTTCTGTTCTCGAACCCGGTAGGAATTTATTAACACCTCTTTGTGGTTTGTATATGGATTTTTTTGGTTTCATCACTTTTGGAGATAGGAGATATTGAAGAAGTGGGAGCATTTTCTTCTATTATGGAGGAAATTGGATTAAATGTGGAGTGTGTGAAAAAAAAATCTTGATTGTGAATTCGTTAATAACAATATGTGTGCCTAGGGTGGTCTCAATTAAAGGCATCAACACATCATCTACTACGCATGTGTCACGGAGTGGATGTTTAGTACTCGTAAACTCCGACACCGTGCGGCCTTAGGACCCGGTCCTAAGCAGCCTTGCCCAAAACTCGCTAGAGAGAGAAAGACTTAGAGAGAGGAAGAGAGCTCTTGGAGAATGCTTAGCTTGTATTGCTTAGAAAGCTTCTCAACTTGGATGGTTACAAATGAGGGGGAAGGGTCCTTTATATACAAGTTGTTGGGCCCTTCCATAGGGTTCTAGAATATTGTTGGGCCTTCTTTAGAGTTCTAGAATGTACAAGTGTGTAGAGACTTCTACTACTTTCTACATGATTCCTAGAGCCTTCCACAATCTTCCGTTCCCTTCTAGAATACTCCGCATACTTCTGGGGACATCAAGATAGCTCTAGAAACTTCTATGAACCTCTTGGTCTTAGTTCATCCGTGGCATTCTCCCCCACCTAATCGAGCGACGCCCTCGTCGCATCATCGGCGTGATACTTCGCGATCTCTTTCTCGAATTGCCACAAGTCCTCGGCCGGTTCCCAACTTGCCTCGCTCTCGGGTACTCCTTTCCATTTCACCAAGTACTCGCGCTTTGGCTTGCACCATCTTTTCCTTACTTCCCGATCCGCCAAGACCTTCTCAACTTCTCGGTCGTAAGACATCCTTGCTCCAATAGGTGCGCGGGCTGACTCCATTCTACTCGGGTCCTCCTTGTCTTCGTGGAATGGCTTCAACATACTCACGTGGAAGACCGGGTGTATCTTGAGCTTCTTGGGCAACTCTAACTTGTACGCCACCTTTCCGACTCGTTTAAGTATTCGGAATGGTCCTTCGTACCTCCGTATCAAAGCCTTGTGAATGTCCTTGTGCCGCAACACGTTGTGAAGTTTCACTAAGACTTGATCTCCCTCTTGGTACTCGACGAGCCGCCTTTTCTTATCCGCCCATTTCTTCATTCTCTTCTTAGCCTTGTTGAGACAAGACCGTGCCAAATCCGCCTCCTCTTGCCAAGACTTGGCCAACTTGTATGCCGCGGGGCTGCTTCCTTTATATCCCGACGCCACGGTGCTAGGTGTAGCCGGTTGTTGTCCCATCACCAACTCGAACGGACTCTTACCGGTTGACTCGTTCCGCTGCAAGTTATAAGAGAATTGGGCAACGTCCAACAACTTTGCCCAATCCTTTTGGGTGGAGCTCACATAATGCCTTAGATATATCTCAAGTAGACCATTAGCCCTCCCCGTTTGTCCATCGGTTTGGGGATGTAAACTTGTAGAAAAGTTTAAGTCCGTACCTAGCATTTTGAAAAGCTCCGTCCAAAATCTTCCCGTGAAGCGCGGGTCTCGGTCACTCACGATGGAACTCGGCACGCCCCAATACTTCACCACATTTCGCATGAATAATCGGGCTGCCTCCTCAACCGGGCAATCCTTCTTTGCCGCAATGAAGGTTGCATACTTCGAGAATCGATCTACCACCACCATGATGGTTTGGCATCCCTCGGACTTAGGCAAATTCACGATGAAGTCCATGGAGACACTCTCCCACGGTCTCTCCGGTGTAGGCAAAGGCTCGAGCAACCCGGCGGGGACCTTCTGCTCCATCTTGTCTTGTTGGCATACAAGACAAGTCTTCACGTAATTCTCCACATCATCGTAGAGATTTGGCCAATAGTACCTTTCCTCCACAAGTGCTTGTGTTCGGTGCATCCCCGGATGTCCCGCCCACTTCGAGTCGTGGCACTCATGTAGGATCTCCCGTCGAAGGTTGTTGTACGCCGGCACGTACAACCTATGTCCCTTGGTGTAGAGCAAGTCATCCTCACACCAAAATTGCCTTGTCTTTCCTTCCTTTGCCAACTCGACCAATGCCTTAGCCCTTGGTTCATGTTGCAACCCTTCACGAATTCGTCCCACCAACGAGCACTCGGGACGACTAATAGCCGCCAACTCCATCTTCCGACTTAAGGTATCTGCGACAGAGTTAGTCTTCCCTGGCTTGTATTCCAACACATAATCAAACTCGGCAAGGTAGTCTTGCCATCGAGCCTGCTTCGGGGTGAGCTTCTTTTGAGTTTGGAAGTAACTCGTGGCCACGTTGTCCGTCCTCACCACGAACTTCTTCCCCAACAAGTAGTGCCTCCAAGTCCGTAGGCAATGTACAACGGCCGTCATCTCCTTCTCTTGCACCGTGTACCTTCGTTCCACATCATTTAGCTTCCGGGACTCGTAGGCGACGGGGTGGCCTTCTTGCATTAAGACCCCTCCAATTGCATAATCCGAGGCATCCGTCTCCACTTCGAACACCTTCTCATAGTTTGGTAAGGCGAGTACCGGCTCCTCGGTCACCGCCTTCTTCAATCTCTCAAACGCCGCTTGACACCTCGGCGTCCACTCCCACTTCTGGCCCTTTTTCAGCAAATCGGTCAAGGGTACCGTGATGCTTGAGTATCCTTGGATGAACCGTCGGTAGTAGTTCGCCAACCCAAGGAATGATCGCACCTCTTGTACCTTCGTCGGTGGCTCCCAATCCCTTATGGCTGCCACCTTCTTTGGATCCATCCTCACTTGGCCTCCGCCCACAATGTGGCCAAGAAAAGGTACCTCCCGTTGTGCAAAGGCACACTTCTCCCGCTTCACAAATAAGGAATGCGCCCGCAAAGTCTCGAACACCTGTCGGAGGTGCTCAATGTGCTCTTCCAAGCTCCGGCTATAGATCACTATATCATCAAGGTAAACGACAACGAATTTATCAAGGAACTCGTGAAGTACCTTGTTCATGAGAGTGCAAAAGGTCGCCGGTGCGTTGGTCAAGCCGAAGGGCATGACTAGGAACTCGTATGCTCCGTGTCGAGTCACGCAAGCCGTCTTCGGTATGTCTTGCTCCGCAATCCTTACTTGGTAGTATCCCGACCTTAAGTCCAACTTGGTGAACCATTTTGCTCCTCCGAGCTGATCGAAGAGATCCGCTAATAATGGGATCGGGTACTTGTTCTTCACCGTAAGCTTGTTGAGCGCCCGATAGTCAATACACATCCTTAGGCTCCCGTCTTGCTTCTTTTGGAACAACACAGGTGCTCCGTATGGTGACTTTGAAGGTCTTATGTGTCCCGCATCGAGTAGCCCTCGAAGTTGCTTTCGGAGTTCTTCAAGCTCCGGGGGTGCCATGCGGTAGGGTGCCATGGCCGGTGGTCGAGCATCGGGTACCAGCTCTATCTCGTGATCCACTTCCCTCTTCGGGGGGAGTTGCTTAGGAAGCTCCGGTGGCATCACGTCTTTGAAATCCTCCAACACTTGGGCAACTTCTTGTGGGACTTCCTCCTTGTCCACATCCTCTTCGGTCTTCAACACCGCAAGGTACGTTATTTCTCCCTTTTGGACCCCTCGGTTTAGTTGCATGGCCGATAAGGTCTTCTCGTTACCCTTTAGTCTCTTCACGGGTACTATGCATTGGCACGCCGTGTCGAGTATGCATATGCAGTCCGCGTGTGGCACGATCAAGGCACCTACACGATCCAAGAAATCCATCCCGATAACGAAATCATAGTCGTCAAGGGGAATTACCTCAATGGTTGCCTTCCCGCTCCATTGACCCACTCGTAGGTCTACGTCCCTTGCCACGCCGCATGTTGGGACTTCTTCCGAGTTCACCGTCTTGAGCCTTCCGGGTGTCTTCTCCACTCGAAGGCCAACTTTGTCCGCTGCCTCTTTTGATATGAAGAGGTTGGATGCTCCCGTGTCCACCAAGGCGTTCATTGTCTTGCCCGCGACTTCCACACTTGCGAACATGAGCCCCTTCGACCTTGGTTTCTTTGTTTGCAACGAACTTAGGATTTTTACGGCTCCCAAGCGCGTTTCCTCCTCTTTTTCCTCTATGGTCTTTACGAGACTCGCCAACTTGCCTTTACTTGGGCATTCTCGTGCCCAGTGTGGTCCATCACATATGAAGCACTTTATCGGCCTCCTCTCCTTATCGGACTTGCTCGTGCTTGATTTGTCCTTGTTGTATGTGGGCTTGGGTGGTTTCCGTACCTCCCCTCGGTATGACCTATCTCGATCTCCCCCACCATTTGGGGGAACCTTTTTCTTCCCATCCGTCTTCTCTGAACGGTACTCTGTGAGTGACTCGGCTGTGGTCACCGCATTGCGCAAGTCTTGGACGCCCCGACGTTCCAATTCTTGCTTTGCCCATGGTTTTAGCCCATCCATGAATTGGAAGAAGGCTTCGTTCTCCGTCAAGGAGGGTATTTGTAACATTAGCTCCGAGAATACCCGACAATACTCCCGTAGATCACCTTTGTGCTCTAACCGACGCAATCTTGCCTGGGCCTCATTTTCCGCGTAGGCCGGATAGAATTGCGTACGGAACTCATCCTTGAATTCCTCCCAAGTCGTGATCGGGTCACCACTCCGATCGTCACACCTGCGTCGCCACCATAACAACGCATTATCGGTTAAGTAAGTAGAGACCGTACCTACTTTAAGACCGTCTTCCTCGACGCCCGTTGCTCGGAAGTAGTTCTCCATGCTCCAGATGAAGTTGTCTACCTCCTTGGCTACCCGCGAGCCATTGAACCCTTTTGGCCTTGGAATATCCAAACGAGGACCCAAGTTTCCCGTGTTGGCCCCTTCAACACGGGTTCTTCGCAATCGAGCTACCTCCGCCCGTAGCTCTTGCATCTTCGCTTGCATCCTTTCAATGAGACCACGCAAAGTGCCCGACTCATTACCCCAATTCTCGATGGCTCCGTCGATAGATCGTTGCAAGTCATCCTTGAGTTCACCCAACTCTCCACGGACATCCTCGACCGTGGTGCGGACCTCCTCTACCGCTACGGATGCTTCTTGCGCGTCCCCCTGGACTTCCGACAGAACGAGTTCCACCTTAGCAACCCGTCCTTCCAACGATGCCATAAGATCCCTCGAGGGTTCCCGAGTCTTACGGGTCTTCTTTGGCTCCTCATTGATGTTGAGATCCGTCACGTTGCTCTCGTTAGCCATAGTCGAACTTTCTCCCTCAGACGCCACTAACGTGGCTCTGATACCACTTGTCACGGAGTGGATGTTTAGTACTCGTAAACTCCGACACCGTGCGGCCTTAGGACCCGGTCCTAAGCAGCCTTGCCCAAAACTCGCTAGAGAGAGAAAGACTTAGAGAGAGGAAGAGAGCTCTTGGAGAATGCTTAGCTTGTATTGCTTAGAAAGCTTCTCAACTTGGATGGTTACAAATGAGGGGGAAGGGTCCTTTATATACAAGTTGTTGGGCCCTTCCATAGGGTTCTAGAATATTGTTGGGCCTTCTTTAGAGTTCTAGAATGTACAAGTGTGTAGAGACTTCTACTACTTTCTACATGATTCCTAGAGCCTTCCACAATCTTCCGTTCCCTTCTAGAATACTCCGCATACTTCTGGGGACATCAAGATAGCTCTAGAAACTTCTATGAACCTCTTGGTCTTAGTTCATCCGTGGCACATGCCTATGAAAACATTATTATAGAAGCGATTATTGTCAAACCACTTCAAGAAATTACTGATGCTACTTCAACTCTCGCACCTCACTAATTTTGATAATCTAATTAAAGTTACAAAGTCAACTACGAATCATGCTAGTTATTAAATAGTGAATCCATTTTGCCTTTAATTATTAACATAATAGCTAAAAATGAAAAAGTGTGCCCATCAAGAAACGTGAAAGTTTTTATTTACCAAGTTTTGACATTTTTCTTTTTACAGTTCACTCGTACACAACACAAGACAACCAAATATATATATATATATATATTTTCAATAGTGAGGAGGAATGCTCACCCAAACAATACTCAGATGAAGACTCAAAACCAATTAGTCATAGACAAAGCCTCCGAAGTGGTTGGGAGACAAGTATTGAATTTGTGTACATGAATAGAGCTACCAGTTCTCCTTGACAATCTTCAACTTCTCGAGCACAAACTTCCCTTCCTTGTACTTCTGAGAATCCTCGTAGGCTTTCTCATACTTCCACCCCAAAACCTCCCGGCAGTCGCTGCAGTGGACGTCGGCCACCATGTGCAGGCCGGTCATCATCTGCCGATCCTCCTTCCGACCCGTCAATACGTTGTGAGCGTGAGAGAAGAGGAAGGCTCTTCCATTCTTCGACTGATCAAAATCAAAACAATCAACTTTACCCGTGAAAAGAGTGATCAAAATTTAAAGTTCATAAAAATAAATATCTAAAAAAAAAACTGCTCCTCCACCTGGAATCCTTTTGAGACAATATCATCATGAAGAGCAATATGGTTTCTGCATTTGCAACAGCTGTAAATCCTCGGGCCCGACATCGAATCCCCCATTTCTTTTGTTTGATCGATGTGGTGGTGGTGATCAGCCAATTACAGGAAAGGTTTGTTTTTCTTTCGCTTTCTTGCAAGAAAAGAGTAGGCAAGAGTTATTACCAAGAACGACAAGTGATGAGGAAAATTTTAAATTGAGGCCATTTGATCATCACTGCCATTGTATTTTAAATAAATTAAAACAGTGACTGATGATTCCAAACAAGAAATGATGTTTGCTGAACAAATTAAAAAAAGACTTTAGGCTTGAAAATGGAGCTTAAATTAGGGAGTATATTTTTTTAATATAATATGGCCGTATGGGGGCATCAATAATTATAGTCATAGTCAATGGCCCCAGCGCCCCTGCCTCTGGACATCCACTCCAATCCCACCAGTTTAAATGAAAAAATTTGTTATTCCCAAACATTAATAGTGAAAAGGGTAATGCTATTTGGACATAATGTGGCTTAGCCACACAGGGATAATTTAGTAATCTTATGAATTAGGAGATAAGTTAAGTAATAAAGTGTATTAAATGCCTTATTTTTTTACACAATTACCCTCATCTTTTTTTTTTCTTCATATTTTCACTTTCTTTTAAATATTTTCTCTATTTCTGCTTCATATTTTCACTTTCTTTTAAATATTTTCTCTATTTCTGCATCTTCTCTTTATATGTTAAATCATTAATGACATTGATTATTTTTTTTGAGACTTTTGTTGCGTTTTTTTTTCTGAACTAAATTTTCATAGATTTTATACTGATAGCCCCTAGTGTAAATCGATTTTTCTTTTAAATTTATAATCAATAATACTGTGAATGTGATTTTTTAATAAAATATATTCATAATTATGTAAATACAAATATAAATGGTGACATTCTTTGGTGGACTAGAAAGAGAAAAAATAAAAAATAAAGGCTCATAAAATAACTTAAAATGAATACATTATATTCACATGTACATGTATTAGAGTAGCTTCAACAACGAGAAGGGGTTACACACATTTTTTTTCCATAAAATTCAAACAATGATTTTTTTTTAATCTAAATACCAAATTATGATATAAAATAAATAGTTGATACGTGCGAATTGACATATAATGTGTTAGACATGATAAAGGAATTAATACATTTTATTAAGTAAGAACCTTTAAAATATAATTAATATTATATTACGATATAAAATAACATATCTTGTGACATATATATGTGATTGTGACATGCCACTTTATACTATAAAATAAAGTTACAACTCAAAAAATTCTAAAATTATACCATTCATCTCAAAAAATCAATGGTTGAGATTAAATTTTTTTTCCAGATTTTATATTTTTTTTGCTTTATAAATCTTGTTTAATTTAATTAAGCATGATTTATAAAGCAATTAAGCACGAATGAGAATTATGCTTAATTTTTTAATCTTTGATGCTTTAATCTCAACCATTGATTCTAGGAATCCAATGGATGAGATTCATTCCTATTTAGCACAAACTTTAATTTTAGCACTTGAGTGAATCTATATATATATAGCTATGTTTATTAAAATAAGTTTAAGCAATTTCTTAATGTTGAGTTATTTAATTTTATTTTATATTATACTTTATTTAAATAAGATCTTAAGTAATATTTTAATTTTTTCTTCTTCTATCCTTATCCTTATATGATTATCTTTTTTTTTAAGAAATATACTAGTGATAGTCCGAGGTATCAAGAGTGGAGTCTTGGGATTGCATACTTTAAGGAATCTCCAATCCTTAAAGTTTGTACTTGTTAGTACGTTCGTCAAATGATTCGTTTTGTCTCTTTGCGTCTGACTGGAACTTAGAAATTCATGCTGATACTGTTATATTTGCAAATTCATGCTAATGACGTCATCAATCAATAAATGCTTGGTCCCATACTGGTAAACTTGGTGTCCAAAATCATACTGATCAGTCTGGTGGTTAGTATCATATTTGTTGTAGCCAAACTTGTCGGTCCCAGATTCATGTATCCCAGAATTGTAAGTTCAGTTTGAACCTTAGTTTGTTGAGTCACAGACTCATGTATCCCAATCTAGTCTTTTGATCAGCTCAAGCTTACAACTCAATAATAAGTCTATACAAGACTTTACATTTTAGACTGTACTGGAACAAATCTAAAGACATACTTGGTTAGATCTTAACACCAGCTTTGAACCACCAAAACCAAACATAAAATAAGAAAATTCCTAACAAATTTCCTAAGAATCTTAAAGTCTACTATTAATAAAAAATTTCTCAATATTCTACAAGACAAGAAATACGGTGATAAATATATGTCAAATGGATTAAATAAATTTCAATTATCTTTCTTATTTTTCTTTTTCTTTTTCATTGCAAACTTTGCTTCTTAAAAATTGTTTAGATAATAATTTCTTAGCACATATCTATTATAAATAAACATGTTTGATTATTGAATAAGATTATTTAATTCAATACCATATCAAATATATATCCATAATTGAAAAAATAAAATAAGCAATATTTTATGAAAAGAAAATTACAGCACTTAAGCGTAATTGAGTTTTGGTTAGAGTGTTATCCATAATGCAGACAATCTTAATTTGTAAGTATAATTATATGAATGCAAGAGTACATTGCATCAATTTGTAAATACAAATAATGACTCTTGTGTTGCTATGTAATTAATTAATGTTTTATAGCAATATATATATATATATATATATATATATATATGTATATGGAGTGAATCACATACTAGAAATTAGTTTGTACTAAATAGGAATGAATCTACACCACTCATCTAAAAAATCAATGGTTGAGATTAACATTTTTCCCAAATTTTATGCTTTTTTGCTTTATAAATCATGCTTAATCGAATTAAGCACGATTTATAAAGCAATTAAATACAAACAAAAATTATGCTTAATTTTTATTATGCTTTAATCTCAACCATTAATGATATCAATCCAATGGCTAAGATTTATTTCTATTTAGCACAAACTTTAATTTTAGCACTTGAGTAATCTCTCTCGATATATATATATATATATATATATATATAGTTATTGGAATCTTTAATCATCACCTCTATTTTTTTTTATTGTTTTTGAAATATTATTGAGTTACTAAATATTTTAATCCCAACTAAAGTTATACTTATCAAATATAATATTACAAGATTATCAACCTTCAAATTCAAATTACACGACTATCACTTAAAAATAATCTTTAAACTCAAATAATTGAAGATTTGAAAAATTATTAAACTTTATAGATATGATTCAAAAAAATAAGATACGAAATTAGATTTATTTGTATACGTTAATAAAAAAAAATTATCTTTTGCGATTAGATTTATTGTGATACATAAAATTATTTTCTTTCATATTAAATTCATTAATTTTATGGCATTCTAGAATAAAATTGTTGTTTTGCTATACAATAATTATATTTGCTTAAGTTATATTTATATCTCTTGAGCCCAACAAAAACATTAAATGCATTTACTTTCTCTTTCTTTTCTCATTTATTAGGGGTATAAAAATAAACTTATCATATAACTTAATTTGAAATAAGTCAAATCAGACCAAACCGGTTTAATCTGCCCTTAAACTCAATTATGGCTTGGCCACATTATGTCTATTTAGCGAGACCCTAGTGAAAAATATCACTTTTTCTACACGACGGGTGGAGATTTATCTTATTTATTTTAGCCCAAATTAAATGCCTACTTCTTTTTGTGCTATCGATTCCAACAATTTGTAGCACGTAAATTGCATAAACATGAGTGGGAGATCCTCATTTTCGTCAGCTAAATATATAAATATTAATATCTAACTCAAAATTAACAAATGTTTAGCTCAATTTAATGTTTTTCCAAAATTAATGTCTAACTCAGGTTAAATTCTGTGCCACAAAAGTATTAATAATTATTTTCTCACTACATTTTTTTCATCATAGAATAAGATTTTATTATTTTTTAATTAATGAAAAAAAATTATTATAACTATTGAAAAGGACCTCTCACTAATTTTACGAAAGGTCAAATTACTTTTAGCAAATTATTAAGGATTTCATTTCAATTATATTTTTCTTTTAATCTGCCATTTAATATCCTTGTCCATCACTCAAACTTTTATTTTTTAATCGACTATTTCTTGATGATTCATTTGTCCAGATTATTATTTGATCATCAAAAGATAATAAAGTAATTATGAAAAAGAACTTTAGTGTACATTTGTGTGTTATATAAATTTATTCATTGTGTGACATTTTAACACCCTTCACGAATTTTAATGTAATTATTGGAATATCACAAATTATATTTCGATATTAGATTTAATTCAAAACTTTTGTTGATTGATCATTAGGGAATTTATTTGTTAAGCATTATTCCATATCATTTCTATATTTTATTGAGAGAATTTAAATTATTTATTGAGCGAATTTAATTTAATCAAGGATCGATAAATTTCTGTTCAACCCGTCATTTTCATATCGTAATAATATCAATCAATAAATTTTGTAAATCGATAAAGTATTATGGTTTTCCATAAAGATGATGTAGAGTTGACGTGCGTTGATGCTAAAGTGACCAATGGAACAACCGATTAACAACTATTTTATTTTTTTTACTTTTGTGTATTTACAAAAATGTCATCCAACACTTTCTATAAGTTGCAAGTATTTGTCTTTAAACATACTCTTCCTTCTCCTACACAAAATCTACCAACATTTTTCCGGCAAGTCTCCGGCGACACTTCGGCTAAGTAGTTTTGAGGTAAAAACGATATATTTAGGGTTTTAAACCCCATTCACTCCATTTCCAACCTCATTTTATCTATTTCTTTTTATCTAGAGGTTGTGATCAAGATAGAATCAAGTGATCTTTGAAGCCTATGTGATCCTAGTGACTAGAAGAGGTAAATCTAATTGCATAGCTAGTTTATATTAGATTAAGAGCACGTTTGTATTTTTGCCCTAGTTGGAGTTATGAGATTATAGGCTTGTTCTTGATTTTTTGAGCACGTCTGGATGTTTAGCATGTTGAATATTTAGCCTAGAAATCAAATGATAGCCTAGAAATCAAGTTTGTGACCATTTAGAATAATTTTGATATTTTGGCTCCATTTTGTAATTTTGAGCATGTGTTTCGATTCTACCATATTTATGATATTTATAATGCTTAGAACTATGCCAAAACTCGTTATAGATGTTTGATCAATGCAAAAACCTGCATACAGATTATAGCATAGGACAAATAAATTTATAGACAACCCAAATGTTGGTCGATCCCACAGAGATAGTGCAACGAAGGAGAATCATGTACTGAATATGGTTTTCAAAACTTTTGTTTAGGTGAATTAAACTTTGAAGGGGTTTTTGGTTTTCAAAACAAGTAATTTAAAGGGATAAAAACAAATAATAAAACGTACAGATTCTAGTGAAATCTACCAATCTGATCAACATGCAAGAAACAAATATTCAAACCCAGAAAAGATATTTTGGTGGAAAATCTATTAATGTGGAATTAATTCCTTGGTCGGGCAATTAAATCCTAAATCATTAACTAGTGGTAATCTCCTCTCGGTCTCAAACTCACAAAGTTAATTAAATTCAATAAAGATTAAGATTTTCCTACGATTGAATTCTTCTTGGTCGGACAGAAAATCAAAAGTATTAAACCCTAACTTCCTATTACTAACCTTCACCTCTCGGTCCTTCGATTAATAACTGTAACCTACCTCAATCTTCATCTCTCGATCCTTCGATGAGAATAGACTTAAAACAAAACATAGGATTTAAACCCAGTTTAAAGGGTTTGAATTATTGAATCAAAATATGCATCACAGATGGAGAAACCCTAGAACCTGTTTAGGGTTCTAGCCTAACATATTGAAAATAAACATTGCTGAGAAAATTAAAGATTGCATTAAAAACAATAAAGGTTTAACAAAAACTAAAGAGGAATTCTCAAAAACTTAAAGTGAAAACAGAAAATTAAAGATAGAACAATGTGTAGAAGGTGGGGAACAAAACATGAACTGGACCACCCTAATTCTGAGTTTATATAGTAGTAGGGTTGAGGCCTTGGATGGTAGGAATTTCCTTCTTGAATTGATGGCTTCAAAAGGAATGATTTTCTTGGTTGAAACTTCCCTTTTTGGGTCTTCATTGCTTCCAAATTGATGTGTAACTTGAATCCCAAGCAATTCTCGCCCAAAATATGTGAAAAACTCCCAGAATTTTGCCAAAATATTTCGCCCCGGTCGAGATGACCCTTGCCATGGTCGAGATAGATCTGCCCCGGTCGAGATGGCCTTCAACTCGGTCGAAACAGAGACCAATTTCGCCGCTTTCGATCATTCTGCGCAGTCTCACGATTTTGGCCATAACTTTCACTCCCGAACTCCGATTGACCCGATTCCAGTTGCATTGGAAAGCTAATTCAAAGATCTTTCAAATTCCGTGCTTTATTATCTCAGATTCCATTGGTAGAAGAAGTCGTGACTGTTTCTTTGAACATATGCTGCTTTTGGTACGGGTTTCCATTGGATTTGGCCTAAAATCTGCGAAATCTTACCATGACAAGCATAACACCCTCTAATATATACTCATGCTCAATTTATTCAAGAAAACAAGCAAAAATGCATAAAAGAAAAGAGAAACAATGCGATAAGAGAGTAGAAAAATGAGCTTATCAATGTTTAGAAATTATTTAGTGTTATAGGAAATCGATTGGACGAGCTTGATTAACCGATTGAGCCTAACTCATTTTTCGCCCAAAAGGCAAACTGCCTCTATTTCGATCAACGTGGGCACTTTGGTCGATACAAATTGTGTTGATCAACATAGAGCCCACACTTTAATTTTTCATCTGTCGACCTATAAAATCAACCGACACACTCCATTTCGGTCAATGAGGATCAATTTTGAGTGAAGTATTCATATTGGTCGACACAATTTTATGTCGGTCAACATCTAGTATTTCGATTGACACACGCTTTATTTCGGTCGACATATTCCACATCGGTTGACCAACACAGACCCATTTTATGTCGATGGACCTTTCTTACATCATTTGACTTAGAGAGCAATTCTTTTCTTCCTTGCTCTCCTTATGAACTTTTGATATAAACAAATCTTGATTGATCGATCCGATCTTCCCTAACATAAACATTTCTTGAAACTTATTTCAAATTGAAATTGTAAAACTTTCACACCAAAACCTTATCGAATTCGTTTTGTATCCGAGATTGAAATATCTCTTGATTGTATCTCCTGACATGACTCGAAGTCATTCGATGAGTTCTTATACTCTAGATCAATTGCATCTCCATTCGTAATTGATTATTAACTTCTTTCAATCGTAATCATTGATGATGCTAAGTCAATAGTCAAAGTCTTGTACTTGTTTAACCTGGTTAAAAGATGAACTCTATTTCTTAAATAACACTCGATATTGAATCACGAGTTGTATCATCAATGTTTGACTTCCTTGGTTGTCAAACCAAATCGATAAATTATTCTTTCATATCCTTTATCTGGAGGCTCAAGAATTGAAAACTCCATGAATGATTAAGAGTCTAGAATTATTTGATGTATCAGATTATAGATATCTCATTTAGTTGACCTTTGGGGACTCATTCAGATTCCTTAATTTATAGGAAAGGGCAAAGAGAAGGTTGTCAACTAAGACCAACCTGTTGGTTACTACACCTACTCAAGGTGGGATTTCTTATCTCTATATTGTTGGTTGGACTCAGAACCAAAATGATGTTTTTTAAACATATCAAAAAATGAAATGAATGATGTTTTTCGCTTTTACTATTTTGTCATTGCCTACTGTGTTATATTTGCTATCTCTCCTCTCTGTAGGCTATGTGTTCTGCAAGCCTTAACAAACATGCCCTCGTAGTGAAAGAGATACCACAGGTGAGTGCACTATGATGCTGACATGCTAGGGTTCATGCCCTACTCGAACTAGCATCATGACTGTGGTAGGAGGATATCAAACTTAAACCTGATGTCAAATAATGCTCAGTCACATATTGTTTATCACAAATAGTTTAACTGTAGTAAAAGAGCATGCTCATTGTCATAAAATGCTTTGGTGCCATGGGAGGATTTCAAACTTAAAATTCCATGTGCGACCCGATGCAAATGCATGAAAAATTTATTTATAAAAGTATTATTTTTGGGCATGTCACTAATTACGATTTGTACATAGTCCCGTGCATTATTTCTAAAATGTACAGGTTAAAAGAAGCTTTGGAGGAGAGTACGAGGCAGCAGTTGGAGTGGAGTCGAAGACCTCTCTTTTGTAATAGTTAGATGTTGAAGTGTGTATCTTTATATACATACTTCATTGATAACTTTTCGCTGCTAAACTCTTGGTCTATTGATAGACTTTTGATGATATATTGATGTTACTATACATTGAACCCAGTGTTATTTTATTAATCGAGAAGCCAATATCTTTTCTCGATGAGGCACGTTTAATAACTTTTGAAATATTTGGGATATTTGTGTTGATTTTCATGCAAAATCGTTTGATATTTACTTCTTGATCGTTATCCAAAATGTATGTCTTACACCCGATGTGGCTCAAATCCCAAATTTTATCTTTTTATAAATTGGGCCATGGCAGACATTACGATATATGTTTAAAATTCCATCAAAGTTTCAACATTATTATTCATGCTCTTATTAGATTTTTTATAAAAATGTAAATCAATCTAATTTGTTTATGACATTATATATCATGTCTTATATTACTCACCATCTCTCATCGATCCTTGTCATAGTCTAAAATCACTCAATCATCATTTTATAGTTCACCACTAGTAGAATCACATGTAAGATAATATAAACTTTGACTTCCTTCATGTTTGGATTTTTTGTAGAGAAATCTTCCTTACTTTTTGTCGTTTTGATGGATCAAAAGTTGTAAGACATCTTCGTCAGTTATTCCAGTTTATAGAGTTCTAAACTTTAATCCTTGTATAGGATCGAATTGAGTTGTAATAGAACTTAGGCTGAACACCGAGCAAAGGAGAATGCTTGAGAACTGACTATCACCACGCATAGCCTTGACCCAAAATTGTGTTGGAGCACTCAATTTAAGGTCCGTCCAAACTGACAAGGAGAAGTCAGTATGAGGGCTTTCCCGAACTGACTAAGGAGAAGTCAGTTCAAGGGATTTCCATACTAATAAGGAGAAATCAGTATGAGGGCATTTTCCATAATGATTATGGATGGTCAGTATGAGGGTTTACCATACTGACCCTGGGAAGTCAGTATGAGGGCAAAGTTGTACTGACTTTTAGGAGTCAATATCAGAGCCTCTACCTTTAAAGAATTAGCTTTTCGAAAAATATCGAAGCTCAGTCAGACTCAAGCATTCATACATGCCTAAGTCAGTACGAGGTTATCCAAACTGGGATTCCTCGGGCTGAAAAGAAGTCTGACATAAAGTTAGTGCAACGTACACTGACGTTGCAGAGCAGAGTGGAAAGGAGACCTAAGGCATGGGCTACGATTAGACAATATAATCCATGAGTCTAACATCTGGATTTATGAGTCTAACGGATAGAAATTCATATTGCCATAGGTCGTCCTCTATATAAGGGCTTGCCCTCTCAACCTTAAATGGTTATCTGAACTGAATTCAAAATCTGTAAGTCTCAAGAAGGCAAAGGGCAATTTCTGGTCATCTGTCTCTACCAAACTCTATGAGTTTCCGTGTTTTCTAACATGAGACTTGAGTCTCCGACTCAAGTTACCCACCGTGTTAACTTATCCTAGCACGAGGTTGAAGCTCTTCTCGGTGAATATATCTTTTTGAGATAGATTCATAATAGTCAGTTTCCTAGTCTGGAATTCTGATTCTCACGGACGTATGCCAACCACCTGAGTTCTTGGAAGAACATGTAAACATCCAACCACCGGGAAGGAGGCTGCGGGGTGCATCCCCACTTCAACTTGAAGACTGAGTCTGCAAGGAGTTCCTAGGCGAGTGCCACAGTTAACCGAAGGACGGAGGTGCTAACGGACTGTGTATAGATCGTAAGGAGGCTTGTATTAATTTAGTGAATTATCCAAACCTTAGTTATGAAGAGTGGATGTAGGATATTGAGTTCCGAACCACTATAAGTCTTGTGTGCTCTTTTACAGCTTTCATTACTTACTGCTCTGCTTTTCTGTTTCACAAACTAATTTGAAACCTTCAATACTTCTAAGTAATGAAGAGTATATACTGTGAACTTGACTTAACCAGGAAAGGACTAAGCTTAAGTCTTCCAAACACACAAAACTGACAATACTCTGTTCTTAGCTAAATAAGTGCAACTATTATACTTACTTCCGCTGCATTTCTTATACCTCCGTTGCACCGTTTGCACTTTGATTTCGGGACGAATATGTGGTATCACACATCAAGGTTCTTACAGACTAAGGTTGTGTTGAGTCACTTAGGACCAGATCTCTGTTTTTTTGCACTTGGTTCTGTTTTGTGTGTTTAAGCTCAGTTACAAAGAGATGGCTCAGATTATAAAGCTTCCAAAATACTCATAAATTTTTTTTGAGAAATGGAAGAAATGTTCGTTGATTATGCTGAAGAATGTCCACCCAGAGATGGCAGGGGTTCTATCTACCGGATGTAGGAACTGAGTCTACAATAGGCGACATGAATCGCCATTTATTAAAACTCCGGATTCGATTTATGAATATCAAAATAAATGTCATGAGAAACAGTGAATGCCCTATGCATGCTCCTATTTAATTTAATTCGTAGATTCAAAGGAATACCTGAGACTCCAACGACTGATCTACAGATCTAGATCGATGATGGCAATGAAGATGAGGTAGATCTGGATATGGAATCGATCAAAGCGATGGTGTTCCTACAGATCTGATCTTCTGATCTGTTCCCTTGCTCGATCTGGAAATCTGGTGAGGATACGCTACCGGATCTACAGCCGCCCACTCTCTCACAATCTCTCTAGGGTTTCTGATTTGAAACTCAAAACTTATGTGGGAAAATGAGAGATTCATCTGTTTATATAGATCTGAGAATGGGCTATTAGGGTTTAATAAACCCTAATGGGCTCTGAGCAGTGTTGGGCCAGACCAGGGATCAAATACAAATAATAAAGTGGGCCTCCTATTAATTAATTCCATGTTCAACCCAGAACATAATTAATTAATAAACATTAATTCATGCCACCAGAGAATTAATGCTGACCTACCCCTTTATTACCACGTTATTAGGAACGGGTTGCATTGACTTGGTTAATCCCCATATTTAAGGTTTCAGACATTCATTAATTAATTCAGCGTATGACAATTAGCTGTAATTAATTAATCTTTTATTATTCCTGAGTAGTACCACTCAACCCTTATCGCTTATGCTTGAATCAATGATTCAGCCTGCAGGACTTAGCATAACGAACCTCGTGAGCTTCCGAGGGAATGTCACCATCCTAAAACTGATATGGTTATCTAAATCCAGCCTGAGGAAACCCCACACAAGCTGCCATCACCCAAGATGCAAATATACGAGTACATGTAAGACTCTCCACCGTAGCAAGTCAAAGTGACAGTCAACCCATGTGTGCCCCTCAGCTGTGATGACTGTTTATATCTCGCTAGGTCAAACAATCTATACGATCTTCTGTGATCTCTTACACACCGTATGATCTCCATATCAACGAGATAACTGGATGTGTTTGTTTGCATCGTATGATTGTTAATTCAGACAGGATTTGTATATTGTAAGTCATTAATGATTACCAGTATATCAAACATAACATTTCCTAATATACCAATCGAAATGCTTTTATGTATACAATTCCAACACCGGACCGCTGAAGATCACCAAGGTGAATACTCAGCTCAGAGGAGCAGAAGGTTAGGAGATAGTGGAGAAGCCTTATGCAAAGAGGACGAAAGATGTTGGTCCCAGATCAGAGTACGTACGATGTGCAGTGGAAGTATAAAGACAGTTATTTGCACTCTTAAACCGCAGGCAGTTCAGATTCAGCTTCACTCAGTTTTCAGGTGACAGTTTTAAAGATACAGTTTTGATTAACCAGCAAGTTAAGTTACCAAGTTATAGATTTAGGTTGTCAACAGTTATACACTTCAACACTTTTTGACAAGTGTTGAAGGTTTCAAAGTACAATTGAGAACTGTATGAAATGCAGTATAAGTGAAACTGTAAATAACACAGGATATTTATAGTGATTTGGAGCCTTAAGTCCTACGTCCACTCTTCGAAAATTAATTCGGTAATTCACTAAGTAATGAAGATACAATCCTCAAGATTAATAGCCAAATGCTGTAGAAGCCACCGTCCACAGCAGAATGGAGCTCTCGCTTAAACTGTTGTTCTTCACTCCTTCTTCAGTTCCTCAAAGCCAGGTACCACCTCGAAGTCTTCTTAGAACTGGTAGTTGTCGGAAATGGATTGAGGACAAACCTCCCTTCTCCTCCGGTGGGTGGATGGTTTAGTTCTTCCAAGAACGTAAGTTGGTCGGCTGACTCCCGTGATAACCTTATTTTCCTTAGAAATGAAGGTTCCTATGTTCTCACTTGAAAAGTAGGAACACCAAGAGAGTAGACTAAGTCGGAAGACTTAATCCTTGTGCACACTAGGTTACACGGTGAATCTCAGAAGATTCCTTAAGCAATAATGCCTCGTGTTCAATAAATGAACCACGGAAATAATGCCGTTCGGTTGGGAACTTTCAATGTGTTAGAGTTTTCAATTTGGCAGAGTGACAACAAGCTTTTAATGTGTTCGAAGTGGTTTTTTGTCTCTAAATCTCCTGCTATTTATAGTTGAAGATTTGAAAATAGCCGGTAGAGACATTTCGAAGGATGTCCAATCAGTGTCCATCCTTCTCTGTAAAGTAGACATGCTTCTCTACTTTTTCTGAACTTCTGCTGTCTTTTTTGCAGGGCGGTTTGTACTTGATGTCTCAGACGCCAAACAACGTTGTACGCAAGTCATAACTGAGTGTTTCCTTTGACTTCTTTAATGTTATTTTATGACCGATCGGCATCTTTGCTCTTCACTAATTCCTTTGATGTGAAGTTGTCCTGATTAGAAACTGTAAGTGCCTCTCGACAGTTTCTTCATAAAAACCGCATCCACAGTTTTTCTTGATATACACTCCTTGACAGTTGGAGTACTGTCTGCACAGTTTTCCGCATCCATTACTATGCTCAGTTTTTTCTTGTCAGGACGGCTTCTGCTTCAAAAACTGTTCCACAGTTTTTGATAGTTCTCTTCTCCTAGACTATTACAACTCGATCATACTATATCTCGCTAGGCCAAACCAGAAACTGTCTCAGCTGTGATGATTGTTTATATCTCGCTAGGTCGAACGATCTATACGATCTTCTGTGATCTCTTACACACCGTATGATCACCCTATCGACGAGATAACTGGATGTGTTTGTTCGCATCGTATGATTGTTAATTCAGACAGGAGTTGTTTATTGCAAGTTATTAATGATTACCAGTATATCAAACATAACATTTCCTAATATACCAATCATAATGCTTTTATGTATACAATTCCAACAATCTCCCACTTATACTCAAAGCATTATACCATTACTTTCCAGAGTATAACATGTGTCTATTCTAATCTAGCTATTACATTTGGTCACCAGGTGGCCGGCATCTACCTCAGTCCTAGGCTACGAACGTGACCCTCGTATGCCTTCTGTGGTAAGCCATTTGTAAATGGATCCGCTAGATTATCCTTCGTGTCAATCTTCTCTATTAGCACATCGCCCCTCGCTACGATTTCTCGTATGATGTGGTACTTTCTCTCTATGTGCTTTGATGCCTTGTGAGTTCTTAGTTCCTTAGAGTTTGCTACTGCACCAGCATTATCACAATATATCGTGATGGTCTTGGGCAAACTCAGAACAAAATCTAACTCTTGGAGGTAGTTCCGGAGCCATACTTCTTCTTTAGAAGCTTCTGAAGCTGCCACATACTCAGCTTCCATGGTGGAGTCTGCGATACATTTCTGTTTTGCACTCCTCCACGATACAGCTCCACCTCCCAAGGTGAACACATAGCCCGAGGTCCATCTCTACTCATCCTGATCCTCCTGGAAATCCGAATCCGTATAACCCACAGGGCACAAATTCTCACACTGATAAACAAAACAATAGTCTCGAGTTCTTTTCAGATACTTGAGAATATGTTTGACAGCAGTCCAGTGCGCCTGTCCAGGGTTAGACTGATATCTGGCCACCATGCCCACGTCATAACAGATATCTAGCCTCGTACATAGCATCGCATACATGAGACTTCCCACTGCCGAAGCATATGGTACTTTAGCCATCTCATCCTTCTCCTCTTCTGTTGTAGGGCATTGTGCCTTAGACAGAGGAACACCATGTCTGAAAGGTAGCAACCCTTTCTTGGCGTTTTGCATGCTAAAACGAGCTATTACAGTATCAATATAAGCGGCCTGAGACAAGCTTAACATCCTCTTCTTGCGGTCACGCAAGACTTTAATCCCAAGGATGTATCCAGCATCTCCTAGGTCCTTCATTTGAAACTGTTCGGATAACCATCTCTTTATGTCTGACAACACCTTCACATCGTTGCCGAATAGAAGAATGTCATCTACATAAAGTGCAAGGAATACCACGCTTCTGCTGACGTATAACCGCTACACACAACTTTTGGTTTCGCACTGTGAAAATCCATAGGATTTAATCACATCATCGAAACGTTTGTTCCATGACTGTGAAGCTTGTTTAAGTCCATACAAGGTCTTCTTTAGCTTCCAGACAAGATGCTCTTCACCATCCTTCACATAACCCTCTGGCTGCTGCATATAGATGTCACGACCTTCCTTAAGGTACCCGTTTAAAAATGCGGTTTTGACATCCAACTGCCAGATTTCTAGGTCCATATGTGCTGCTATGGATAGAAGAATTCGAATGGATTTGAGCATGGCTACCGTTGAGAAGGTCTCGTCATAGTCAATGCCCTCCATTTGACTATAACCCTTCGCCACCAACCTGGCTTTAAAAGCTGTTATCTCTCCTTTCAAACCTTTCTTCTGTTTGTATACCCATTTGCAACCTATGGCCCGGAAGCCATCAGGTAGCGCAGACTTCTGGTATACGTCCATAGAGGTAATTGATTCAATTTCTGAATCTATGGCTTTATGCCATTTTTCAGCATCTTTGTAATTTACTGCTTTGTCGTATGTCCATGGGTCGGTATCATCTAGTCCATCTTCCGGGATAAAGTCCGAAGACTCTCCCACGAACATATACCGCTCGGGTTGGTGAGCTACCCTCCCACTACGACGGAGCACTGGTACTGCGTCAGCAGTTGGTGCAGATACTTGTGGATCAAATCCGATCGTGCAATTGGTTCCATACCTTTGAGTGGTACCCTCAATCTGCCACGGGGTTTTCCCAATGAAAGCACATCATCGTCTCCAATTTCTTGGAGAATGATATCACTTTTTGATTTGTGTTTTTTCACAAACTCGTCCTCTAAGAATCTTGCGTTGGTGCTAACAACGATCTTCTGATCCCCAGGACAGTAGAAATAACCACCCTTCGTTTGTCTGGGGTATCCCACAAACAGCATTAGCTTGGACCTGCCTTCTAACTTATCAGGTTCCTTCGACAAAACATATGCCGGAAGCCCCACACTCTTATCTTTGACACACTGGGCTTTCGCCCATGCCAGAGTTCCGAGGGTGTTTTAGGAACTGACTTAGAAGGTACCAGGTTCAGCAGATACGCCGTTGTTAGTAACGCGTGGCCCCAAAACGAAACAGGCAAGTTCGCATAACTCATCATAGATCTAACCATTTCAAGAAGAGTCCTATTTCTTCTTTCAGCCACACCATTCTGCTGAGGAGTTCCTGGTGCGGTCCATTGGGATGTAATCCCATGCTCTGATAAAAACTGCAAGAACTCGTCACTGAGATACTCACCACCACGATCAGATCGTAATGACTTAATGGTCTTGTTTAACTTCTTCTCTACTTCCACCTTAAATTCCTTGAATTTCTCAAAGCATTCAGACTTAAAGTGAAGTAAGTAAACATACCCGTATCTCGAGTAATCGTCAATAAAAGTGACGAAATACTTAAATCCTCCACGAGCTTGCATGGACAAAGGTCCACATAAATCAGAGTGGATCAGTTCCAACACATCACTTGTTCGAGACTTACTTGCCTTGAAAGGCCTGGTCGTCATCTTTCCCTCTATACAGGATTCACAAACTCGATGTGGAACTACCTGGATTGAATCCAACGTTCCATCATCCACGAGTCTCTTGATCCTCTTTAGATTGATGTGACCTAGTCTCAGATGCCATAGATATGTAAGATCCTCATCAGAAGATGAAAACTTTCTCTTCTTATGAATAAATGAGTTATATGCAGCATTCACAGAAGATTTATGCAAACAAGTTATGATATAAAGAGAGTCTTTCTGTATCCTACGACAGATAACACCGTTATTGCCATTGATAGTAACATGACTATCAAAAATAACTGAAAATCCATCATTAATTAAACAGGAAACAGAAATAAGGTTCCGCCGAAAATCCGGCACATACAAAACATCTCTTAAAATCAAAACATTGTTTTGAAAGCATAAAGTAACATCTCCAACTGCTACTGCAGACACACAAGCAGCATTACCCATGGAGATCGTCACCTCGTCATCATTCAGCTGCCTTGTCGGCCTGAATCCCTGCAAAGTGTAACAAACATGATCATTAGCTCCAGTATCCACTACCCACGAATGGGTAGAAACAGATGCTAAACATGTTTCCGTTACAAGTGCTAATAACGTACCTTGTCCAACCCGCTTGGTCAGAAAATCCTTCTTCCAGTGACCAGTTTTGCCACAACGGAAACACTTGCCCTTCTTCCCCGGTGTCACAGTCTTTTTTTTCCCAGAACTTTTGCTTCCAAAGGCTGTCTTCTTGAATTTCTTTCCAATCACCCCTTTAGCACCTTTCGATGAAGCAGGACAACTACCGGAAGAAAACAAGACGGCCTTTTTAGGTTGCATGACTGATTCAGCTGCCTTGAGATCACTAAGTAACTCATTGAGAGTATACTCCTTTTTACTCATGACAACATTCAACCTAAAGTTCTCAAAAGACCTCTGAAGTGAGTTGAGTATGATATCAACCTGGGCTTCCCCGTCAATACCTCCTCCATGCAACGTCAGTTCATCCATGAGATGAGTCATGGAAACAACGTGCTCCCTCACTGAGCTACCATCAGTCATTTTACAACTCACGATTTCCCTCATGAGTTTAAATCTGACAGCTCTATCCGATTCCCCATAAGTAACTGTGAGACTATCCATAATCTCAGCTGCTTTGTTATTGTGCGGATGTTGTTCCTGGAGCACCTTAGACATAGTGGACATCATGTAGCACTTGACTACATTATTAGACTTGACCCACTTGTCATAGAGGTTCCGCTCCACACCAGTTGACTCAGCAGTAGGGACAACTGGACACGGAGTGTTAAGAACATATTTATGTTCCTCTACAACTAGGATATAATCCAAGTTGCACTTCCATTCCAGGAAATTCGGACCAGTTAATTGATTTTGTGCCAAGATATTTATGACATTATTCATAGACATATCTGAAAATAATAATTGATTAAAGTAAGTACATACATGCAGAACATTGAAACAAATATGCATTGTAACCATTTGATAAATCAATACAATGTTTCCCCCAATTGCCTAGGTGCATCTACTGCAAGCTCCTTTTGAAGACGTTTAAAGCAGACCACCTAACCAGACAGCTCTTTGAAGTTCCAGTCTTTAATTTCAATCCATGCCAGGTATTCGCCGGCAAATGAAATTAATAATCGGAGATAAAACTAAGACCATGTTCAACCAATCTGAGCAGGGACATCATTCATGAGTTAGTACTCAGGCAACATCTAAGCATTTGACCACAATTCTAACTCCGGAAGTTAAAAAGGACGATTTGTCATACGTACTAGACCCATGACGCATGCCTCTTACAACCTTTGTTATCTCATTTAAAACAATTCTAGAGAACTTATGAACAAATAAAGTAAGCAGGCTACGGTCGTGTAGACGTCTACTCACTTCACTGTCCACTTCTCACATGTTTAAATGTTTCATTTAGAAATCTCATCTATTAGAACTTATGAACAAGTAAAGCAAGCAGGCTACGGTCGTGTAGACGTCTACTCACTTCACTGCCCACTTCTAATAAGAGACCGCATTGTGGAGGTCTTGTTGATTTTAATTAAAAAATCTTGCTTCGTCTTTTTCTTTCAAAAGGTTCTTATGCGCACATATTATTTTATGATCCATAAATTATGTCACATCTAAAATTCCATCATATTTCCCAACATGATTCCGGAATTTATAGACATAATTTAATACATAAAATAAATCACAAAAAGCAAGCTTTGAACAGTAAATAATAAAGCAGTAACATGCTTCCCTATTATCTACAACATGCTTTAAAAATAAATAATAAAAGCAGTAGCATGTTTTCCTATTATTTACTAGTGCGCACATAATAAATCACATCGTACGAGAAATTAATTAAATAAATAAATAAAATTTCTCGTGGCCCCGTGATGCAATTACATGGGAAAAAATAAACCTATCTATTACAAGGCTTTAATTAAATACAGATCTTCAAACTGGGCTCCTACTCTTTAATTTGAAATCTGCAACTTTCGGACTAGAATAAAAATACAGCAATTTGGCCCAGAAATAAGGGTTCCAAGCCCATTAGGTTGTAAAACCCTAATTTCAGTAGAAACCCTAATTATCAGCAAACCAGGCCGCCTCCGGGCCGCCGAGCCCGTGCCCAGCCCGCAGAAGAAACCCTAGCTGCTGCAAACCCTAGCAGCAGGAAATCCTAGCCACCAGGGTTCAGCCGCCGCCCTTCCAGGACAAACCCTAGCCGCCGCCGCCGGAGCACAGACACAGCCGCCACAGAAAACCGCAGCCCCGCCGCCTGTCTGCTCACCGAAGAGCGCCGCCCACGCCTGGAGCAGCACACACGCCGCGCCGCCATTTTGCGCCACCTTCACGCGGCACTCGTTGTGAGCGCCTGTCCGCAGAGAACCATGGCCGGCGCCACTGCAGGCGGGAGGAAGACGACCGCCGCGCGCCTGTGTTTGCGGCTGCTGTTCGTCCCTGCCCGTCTGCCGCCTCCCACCACCGTTCGCACCCGTGCGCGGCCTTTGCCGGACCACAGCGACTCGCGCAGGCCCGGAGCCAGCGCCGCTGCAGGCGAGAGGAAGACGACCGCCGCGCGCCATCGCGCGCGGCTGCTGCTGCAGAGAACCGCCGCGTGCCTCCTGCGCGCGGCCACTGCCTGTCAGCCTGATGGGCGATGCCGCCGGGCTCCGCCACACGCCGCCGGCGCACGGCAACTGCCTGTTCCAGACCACCGGAAAACTGCTACTGCCATGTTCTTGTTCTCTGTATTTTTCTCCGGTTACAGATTGAACAAAAATACAAACAGATCTAGTCTATTACATATTTTTCCTATCAATCTAATCGCAGATTTTCTCGCGATTTAAAACCAAAAAATATATATAGAGAGGGGCCACGAGAACAAAAAAACATCCACGACAATTTAATTCATCCACGATAAATTAAATAACTAGCATAAACTATTTGCCAAATTTATTTTCCGACAGAGCCATAAAATACGAACCTGGCTCTGATACCAATTGTAGGAACTGAGTCTACAATAGGCGACATGAATCGCCATTTATTAAAACTCCGGATTCAATTTATGGATATCAAAATAAATGTCATAACAAACAGTGAATGCCCTATGCATGCTCCTATTTAATTTAATTCGTAGATTCAAAGGAATACCTGAGACTCCAACGACTGATCTACAGATCTAGATCGATGATGGCAATGAAAATGATGTAGATCTGGATCTGGAATCGATCAAAGCGATGGTGTTCCTACAGATCTGATCTTCTGATCTGTTCTCTTGCTCGATCCGGAAATCTGGTGAGGATACGCTACCGGATCTACTGCCGCCCACTCTCTCACAATCTCTCTAGGGTTTCTGATTTGAAACTAAAAACTTATGTGGGAAAATGAGAGATTCATCTATTTATATAGATCTGAGAATGGGCTATTAGGGTTTAATAAACCCTAATGGGCTCTGAGCAGTGTTGGGCCAGACCAGGGATCAAATGCAAACAGTAAAGTGGGCCTCCTATTAATTAATTCCATGTTCAACCCATAACATAATTAATTAATAAACATTAATTCATGCCACCAGAGAATTAATGCTGACCTACCCCTTTATTACCACGTTATTAGGAACGGGTTGCATTGACTTGGTTAATCCCCATATTTAAGGTTTCAGACATTCATTAATTAATTCAACGTATGACAATTAGCTGTAATTAATTAATCTTTTATTATTCCTGAGTAGTACCACTCAACCCTTATTGCTTATGCTTGAATCAATGATTCAGCCTACAGGACTTAGCATAACGAACCTCGTGAGCTTCCCCGGGAATGTCACCATCCTGAAACAGATATGGTTATCTAAATCCAGCCTGAGGAAACCCCACACAAGCTGCCATCACCCAAGATGCAAGTCAAAGTGTTTACTCATGTGTGCCCATGTGTGCCCCTCAGCTTTCAATAGACTTTAGATCCGACCAAGTTACCAAGATCTTTACTCATTCGTATGTCAAGTAGAATGGTTCATCTCACTGTTGATCCTATCAATACATTGAGATGTACCGGTCACACAAAGCAGTCAAGATAAACTACTTATGGACTTGTATGCCGCAGCCTAAACCGACAGCCAAACCAGAAACTGTCTCAGCTGTGATGACTGTTTATATCTCGCTAGGTCAAACAATCTATACGATCTTCTGTGATCTCTTACACACCGTATGATCTCCCTATCGACGAGATAACTGGATGTGTTTGTTTGCATCGTATGATTGTTAATTCAGACAGGAGTTGTTTATTACAAGTCATTAATTATTACCAATATATCAAACATAACGTTTCCTAATATACCAATCAAAATGCTTTTATGTATACAATTCCAACACCGGACCGCTGAAGATCACCAAGGTGAATACTCAGCTCAGAGGAGCAGAAGGTTAGGAGATAGTGGAAAAGCCTTATGAAAAGAGGACGAAAGATGTTGGTCCCAGATCAGAGTACGTACGATGTGCAGTGGAAGTATAAAGACAGTTATTTGCACTCTTAAACCGCAGGCAGTTCAGATTCAGCTTCACTCAGTTTTCAGGTGACAGTTTTAAAGATACAGTTTTGATTAACCAGCAAGTTAAGTTATCAAGTTATAGATTTAGGTTGTCAACAGTTATACGCTTCAACACTTTTTGACAAGTGTTGAAGGTATCAAAGTACGATTGAGAACTGTATGAAATGCTGTATAGGTGTAACTGTAAATAACGCAGGATATTTATAGTGATTTGGAGCCTTAAGTCCTACGTCCACTCTTCAGAAATTAATTCGATAATTCACTAAGTAATGAAGATACAATCCTCACGATCAATAGCCAAATGCTGTAGAAGCCACCGTCCACAGCAGAATGGAGCTCTCGCTTAAGCTGTTGTTCTTCAGTCCTTGTTCTGTTCCTCAAAGCCAGGTACCACCTCGAAGTCTTCTTAGAACTGGTAGTTGTCGGAAATGGATTGAGGACAAAACTCCCTTCTCCTCCGGTGGGTGGATGGTTTAGTTCTTCCAAGACCGTAAGTTGGTCGGTTGACTCCCGTGATAACCTTATTTTCCTTAGAAAGGAAGGTTCCTATGTTCTCACTTGAAAAGTAGGAACACCAAGAGAATAGACTAAGTCGGAAGACTTAATCCTTGTGCACACTAGGTTACACGGTGAATCTCAGAAGATTCCTTAAGTAATAATGCCTCGTGTTCCATAAATGAACCACGAAAATAATGTCGTTCGGTTGGGAGCTTTCAATGTGTGAGAGTTTTCAATTTGGCAGAGTGACAACAAGCTTTTAATGTGTTCGAAGTGGTTTTTTGTCTCTAAATGTCCTGCTATTTATAGTTGAAGATTTGAAAATAGCCGGTAGAGACATTTCGAAGGATGTCCAATCAGAGTCCATCCTTCTCTGTAAAGTAGACATGCTTCTCTACTTTTTCTGAACTTCTCCTGTCTTTTTTGCAGGGCGGTTTGTACTTGATGTCTCAGACGCCAAACAACGTTGTACGTAAGTCATAACTGAGTGTTTCCTTTGACTTCTTTAATGTTATTTTATGACTGATCGACATCTTTGCTCTTCACTTATTCCTTTGATGTGAAGTTGTCCTGATCAGAAACTGTAAGTGTCTCTCGACAGTTTCTTCATAAAAACTGCATCCACAGTTTTTCTTGATATACACTCCTTGATAGTTGGAATACTGTCTGCACAGTTTTCCGCATCCATTACTATGCTCAGTTTTTTCTTGTCAGGACGGCTTCTGCTTCAAAAACTGCTCCACAGTTTTTGACAGTTCTCTTCTCCTAGACTATTACAACTCGATCATCCTATACAAGGATTACATGAGGTAATAACTCTAAGGCCTAGACTTTGTTTCACAGTTTTGACACATCAAAAAATCAATTTTAAAGGTGGGATTTCTACATCAACACCTAACAATTTCCTCATTTTTTATGTTGTCAAAACCATACCTCTAAGTCTATCTAAGTCGGCAAGAAGATGCAGTTTATCTGAATTTACAAATTTTGTCAATCTAACACTACTCAGAACGATAGTTCTTCTATACTCGACCTACTATAATTGATCTTTCCCCTGAATGGGAGAGAACATTCTCGATTAATATAAATCAAATTAGAGCAATAAGAGAACATAGTGCTGATCACACTGGAACATGTGAATTCAGCCAGTCAAGAATCAAGGTAAGAGACAATGAGTAATTGTCTTCAAACCAACAATTTTTCACTTTTCACTATATATATGATCGTTTACAGGTATACGATAAGTTTTACAACTGCAGTAATAAAAGAAGACACAAAAAACAACAAAAAACTTCAGAAGAGCAGGACTAATCCTTTTGCTTGTCTTGATCCTTGTCCTTTCCCTCTTGATTTAAGGAATCTGTGTCTTTTGGCTTTGAGGAAGTTGCGACAGAAGTGGAGGATCCTGCTTGCACATTAAGACGTGCAACCACTTCCATGATGAGTTTCAACTCTTGTTCTCTAGAAGCCTTTAGTGCTTCTAATTTCATTTTAATCTCTTCGTCCCGCAATCTTCACTCCTCTTCTCACTTTCCAATCATTTTAAACTGCAACTTCATCTCTTCATCTATTCTCTCTTCCCCCTTTTTGACAAAATCAAAAATAGTAAAGATCCGCTGATCTATTTCCTGTCTCAGAACATCAAGGGGTATATGAGATGCGGCCACAGAGATAGGATCGGGAGACAATGTTCTTTCAAGTGTAGTCAGTGCCCTAGTGTCTCCGCCAGTTTGATTTTGAGATGTAGCAGTAGAAGTTTCTGGTTGAGAATGGGCTTTACTGTTTCTTCCCTCTTCTTCTTTTTGCTTGGCTACTGCTGCTGCTGCAATTCTTTCCTGTTCAGCAACGACTTCTTGTTCCTTTCTAGCAGCTTCAGCAACTGCTGCTGCTTCCTCTTTTCTTCTCAGTTCAGCTGCAGCTTCTTCCTCTTGCTTTCTCTTTGGCTCAGCAGCTTCCTCTTATTCTCGTTCTACCTCAATTCTCTGTTGCTCAGCTTCGTGGTTTAGTCTTTGAAGGTCTTCTTCTTCTTTGCAAATTTTCTGAGCTTTCGAGACAGCATATGCTTTGGCAGTTTTGATGCAGAACAGTCGCTGAAAATGCTTTTGTAGAAACAATTTCGCTTCTCGTTGATGAACAAGCTCGACAACTTTCTCGGAAGTTTCTGCAAGAGTTATTGCTTGAGAAAGTCTGATTGCTTGAGCCAAGTTCTCTTCATCTTCTTTCCTGAGTTTTTCTTCCTCTTCTTTTCTCAATCATTCTTCCTCTTCTTTCCTCAATCTCTCAAGCTCCATTTCTTCTTCCTTTTCTAACTGAGAGACACGTGTCCTGAACATTCTCTCCTTTTCATTTAATTTCTATCTATGTTCATTCAGTTGCTCAAGGACAGCGTGATATTCAATGATCTTTCTTCTTATGGTTTCCAGATTCGATGCTTCTCTGTTTATATCAGTTTGCTGTTGAGAGACATTTGGATCAGTTCCTCTTGAATTCAAGAAGGGGACGTTCTCTTGTTGTGCTTCCTTAGTTGATTCTTCTTCCTCTTCAGAACTTTTAGAAGCGGTCTTGCCATTCTCGGGTTGTTCTGGTCTTTGAGGTGTTGTTTTCTCAGAGTTAGTTGATGACGAGCATGTCATATCTTCAAAGTCTACGTGCTTGTCTGTTGTGTAGATTCCAAGTCCCTCAAGTTGGAGAAGTTCAGTATTGTGAGCAAACATGTGCTCCGAGTTCAGAGCACTCTCTGGTATTTTAGAGGATTGACCTGCTCCTTCAAGTGTAGCATCGAATTTCAGTTTCTTGGCTATTTTCCTCATTGATTTTTCATGATCCGTCTTTCTTTTCATCTTACGCTGGGAATGTTCACAAAAAGTTTCTTTGCCTTTCTCAATTTGATGTGAACCTTCTCCAGAGTTTATCTCTATTTGTTTCCTCTTCACTCCTTTTCGCCTATGTTCATGTTTTTTAGCTGAGGTGCCAGTTTTCTTAGCTTTCTTGAGATCCTCGACACTTTGAACTGTCGGAATTGTAGCAAGGCTTTCAGACGTCTCAGCATCTACTTCATTGTCGTCAAAACTATCATACCCTTCATCATCACCATCGTATCCAATGTCATCTCCTTTATTCCTTTGAATCAACCGGTAGACTGAATCTTTTGGTGTAATGAAATCAAATGGTATGAGGTCTTCCCCCTCATTTTCTATTCCTAGAATGCTTTCAAGAAGATAGCTAACTTTTAAACCAAAACCAACACTTAATGAAAACTTGCCATCCTTTTGGATGCCCTTGCTTTTCTTCGCATTTTCCAACAATCATCCAAAGATATACTCTGCCCAATTCCCTCCAGGGTAGTCATCAAGAACCATCATCAAAGCATCTTTGGGACTGCTTAACTTAGATAAGGATCCAATGCCACAATATATTATCCTTAGAGCTATCTCACTGAGTGTCTTATAGCATCGGTTCAGTGCAGATACCTTAGTGGCGGGTCTGAATTGTTCACTAGTTTTGGGCTTCTTCCCCTTCAACCAATAAGTCTT
>JAPKLW010001044.1:99100-231051 GCA_026898455.1 Plectranthus barbatus | reverse complement strand
CTTCTTCCCCTTCAACCAATAAGTCTTCTGAACCTCCTTATCATCATTGTGATAGCTGGCGATGTGGACTCCTATCTTTGGTAGATGGAGATGTTAAGCTACGAGATCAGGATCAACTTTAATATCCCTTGATGCAACATTCGTCTAGAAGAACCGATTATCTTTTTTAAATATTGCATTTTCGTAGAACTCAACTACAGGATTTGGGTTGAATTTTCAGGGATAAGAAGTCCATAACTGCGTTAGATTTTCTTTTATGAGCTTTGCAGCGATCTCTGTAGCAATGGCCGTGTCTGTCGTGATAGAGGTGAAATCCTTCCAATTTAGGATTTTCTCCTTTACCACTTGCGATACCCGGAACTGATGGTCGGCGAGGTTAGCTTCATCCACTATTTGGAATAGTTCCTCTTGGGAGGTTTCCTCAGTGACTATGAATGGTTCTGGATTATTAGAGATGTTGGTATCCCTGATCTGAGTCTTCTTTTAACATGATTTGGATATGGAATGTGGATTAGTTTGACGTCTTTGAGTAGAAAACTCAGATTTCCTTGAAAGATTTGACTTCCCGAGACTAGGGTTTTCAAGGGTGAATGTTGGAGGCGATGACAAAAAGAGTTTAAGTGATTTGGTGATTCATCATCTGACAGAATCATAGGTTGGGATTGAATCTCCTTTTCGCATTGAGCGACTGAGATAGATGCTGACGTAGGCAACTTTTCACATCATTTGGCATGCTATTCAGTATCGTATGGGAGAGGCGACGTGGCTCCGAGTGATACGCCGTTGAGATGTCCGCATTTAATACGACGTGTAGCCAAAACCTTCATCGAATTTGAAAATTCGCACCTTTGACTAAGGCAATTTTTTCTCTCCCTTGACTTCATAAAACTGCTTACTATCTTCATAATGAAGAACTGAGCTATTATGTTTCTTTAGTCACCAGTCATAACCTATTACTGGGACCTTGGCAATTTCTTCGTGCAACTTCAGTCAGTTCTTGAACTCTGTTATTTGAGCTTTAATACGACGTCTAGAAATTGGCTTCAATACTCATAACCTCATTTTGTATGGCTCCAAGCGGTTGGTGGTCATTGAATGCTGATTAATCTAACTCTAAACTGTGAGGAGTCGTATCTGGTATTTAAGTGATTTGCCACTTTTTTTATTAACGCACAGAAGAGCCTTTAAATGTCCCTTTATCGAGGTCTGAGTATTCACACATTCCATCATCTTTCAGAAATCCAAAATAGATTCGATCTTCCAGAAGATGTCTACCTCATCATCTCTTTCTTCCATTTTTGATCTTTCAAAGGAAATGAGGAAGATTTCCATCCATAGGAACAAAATTATGGATGAGAAGACCCTTGTTGCACGGTTCTGGAGAATTCAAGATGTTCATAACAGAGTGACTGAGAACTTGAGAGCACATGATCTTGAGCGCTTTGTGACAATAACTCCTAATTCCTTCCATGCTGATGTGCTCAAGTTGGTGGCTTACAACGCCAAGGTCTCCGATGAAGAGATCTACTTCAACATCAATGGAGAGGAATTCTTCTGGTCAGCAGATCATTTTACAGATGTGTTTGGGCTTCCCGGAGGTGGACCGTCGGTTTTGCATTATCGATGGAGTGAGATGGCACCGGAATGGTCAGCTTGGCAGGATTGGAGAATGTGGGATGTTGACTTTCGTCCTACTATGTCGAGTGGATTTCTCAAGTCACGTTACAGAGTATCCTACAATGTCATCAACCAGATGATTGTCTGCAATTGTCCTGATGAAATTGACTTTATGCCACCTGTCTGGAAGGCAATGTTGGCGTCTGAGGACCAAGCTTCGGTGAATTTGGCAGGTTTCATCTTCGATCGTCTGCAGAGTGCCCTGCTGAAACTGCCTGAAGTCTCTATTCCCTATGGTATGTAGTTGAGCTGGCTCCTTGAGGAACAAATTCCATACTTGAAGGAGGGACCATAAAATGTAATTGGATCGGACTACTACCCCACTTAGATAGATGTTCACCCCTTGACTATTACCAGAAAAACTGAACTGATGACTTTTGCTCCTTTTCTTTTTTTATATGTACTCAGTACCATCTTTTGCATCAATGAAAGGTTTGCCCTGCCTTTTTTGTTTAATTATCTGTACAGGCCATAATTTCGTATATTTATCTTCTGACCACTTAATGACAAATGCCTGTTACTATTGAATTGTTGAACACATGTCCAGTTTTGACTCGCACATGGTAGTTGTCAAATACTCATTTTGATGTTTCAGATTTTGAATATTCATCGTGAAAAGTTGTCTTCTTGGAACATCGTTCCATACATTTAAAAGAATAGACATTGTATCGAACATCGCATGATTATCCCATAAGTATTCCTTCTTCAAAACGTTGATAGACACACAACCAACTATCTCTGGTCTTCAGTTTGCTCATTGAACAATATGATTTCTGTGGGTGATATCTCCATCGATCGTAATAGGATCTTTAACAAGGTTGGATTGGAGGTCCAATATTGGACTAATCATCAAATGTTCAGTGCAGTGATGAAAAGTTTGGAAGCAAATGGTCTTGAGAAGTTTGTGACTCAGAAACCGTTCAAATTCCAAGAGGATATACTGAAGATGTTTGCCCTTAATAGCTATATAGAGGAAAACGAGATCATTGGCAACATCAACGATAATCAAATTTGCTGGTCTCCTGAGTCCTTCCACATCATTTTTGAGCTTCCTCGAGGGAATACGCCAGTCATGGACTGCTTTAAATATCAGACGGCGCCCGAATGGTCTGCTTGGCAGAGATGGATGGATGTTGATGTCGACTTCCACCCAACAGTGTTGTTAAATTAGCTGAAGCCCCAACATCACCTGTCATTCAACATCATTAATCACATGATTGTTGCCTATCCTATGTTGGACACGGATCTTTCTCCTCCAGTTTGGAAGGCTATGATAGCCTTTATTGAAGAGGAGGAGGTCGACTAGGCCTCCTATGTATTCGACCAGGTGCGGGAAGCATTCCAATTTCTCCCTGACATCCCAATTCCCGATGGGATGCAGCTGAGCTGGCTTCTGGAGCAGGATATTCCGTGTCTTGTTCAAGGTTGGACCAACATCAAGGACTCGGACTTATTTCCTCCAAGGCGTCGCCTCCCTTGTTGATTTATCCTTTCTTAGATACTCCTTTTGTACATTTTATTTATTTTTCTATTGATGTAATGTACTTGTTCTTATGAATGAAACAGAGATGCTCTTTTGTTTCAATCCAGAGTGAATTTGTGATAACTTCACTTTCTTAACTGGGCACGTCACACAGTTTATTATGGTATAGCTTGTGACCTTGCAGTGTCTGATCTCCTTTCCAAGAAATTACTCATGAGATCTGGGAGATTGTGATCGTATCTCCATGATTTGACTATGCACTAAGGCTATATGCTTTTCTTTCTATCTTCTTTACCTTCATATCCATTTCGAAGTGATGCGACGCAGTGGTTGGCATTTAATTCAAACTCATTGATCGTTGCATAGATATCTCCAATAAATACCTTGTTGCTAAGTAATATTTGTCACCTTAAATCAGTACAAGCTTCTTTGCGCCATGCAATATCTTTAGAGAAAATGGATCCTTCACCTAGCATTGTGAATGATCTTGTGAAAATCTCCATTCAAAGGAACAGTATCCTGGATATAGGTGGGTTCTAGCGGCAGAACTGGAAAACTCTCGACATTTTCAATGAGGAGATAGAGAAACTACAGGCCAATGGTCTTGAGACCTTTGTGTCCAAGGAGCCTCATTCCTTTAACAGGGATTTACGGAAAGTAGTCACCTACAGTTGCACTGTCACAGAGAAAGAAATACACTTCAATCTTAATGGGGAGGAGTTCTCTCTGTCGGCTGACTATCTAGCTGACGAATTCGGGCTTAGACGCAACATCATCCTGTTCAAGGACTATCTCAATGATCACACAACAGTGTAGCAGCGGTGGAGGGTAGCGAAAGTTGGGTTCCATCCACCTGTGCCAGTCGATTTCTTCATGCCACGCTATAGAACGACTTTTGACAAAATTAGCCAGATGGTAATTGGTGACACCCTTTTGGACACAAACTTTTCACCGCTAGTATGGAAAGCAATGATGGCATTTGAGGATCATGCTGAAGTAAACTGGGCTGCTTTCATCTTTGACCCCCTGATGATGGCCTTTCGTAGTCTTCCTAAAATCCCCATCCCATTCGGCATGCAACTGGGTTGGCATATTGAAAAGAGGATTCCTCTCTTTACTGAAGATGGATCCAAACTGGTTACCATTGATTACTACCCACCAAGAAGTATATCCACCCATTTTCTGTAAATGTAGATTTCTTGTGTTTTGCTTGAATATTGTATCCTCCCTTTTACTTAATGAATGAAGTAGTCGTTTTCCCTTTAACTTAAACATGAGTAAGCATTTCCACAAAAAGAACAATTTGTTTAAATAATAACCTTGTCGGATATACACTAGTTCGACAGTTTTGTACTATTCAATTTTCATCTCCTTCTCTTGAGATTTCATCAAACTCTAGAAGGCCTAGTTTGATGCATAGCTCTTTAAATCGAGCCTCAGGTAGCGGTTTGTTGAAGATGTCCTCCTTCTCCACATGATCTCGGATGAAATGATGACGAATATCAATGTGTTTCATCCTGGAGTGTAGAACTGGATTCTTCGAAATAGAAATTGCACTATTGTTGTCACAGTAAATAGGAACACATCTAGTGCCTATTCCATAATCTTTGAGCTGCTGCTTTATCCATAACACTTGAGCACAACAGCTGGCTGCTGCCACATATGCAGCTTCAGTGGTTGACGTAGCCACAAAATGTTGCTTCTTGTTGAACCAGCTAATCAATTTATGACCTAAAAACTGATAGGTTCCACTTGTGTTCTTTTTGTCGATTCTGCAGCCTCCAAAATCTGAATCAAAGAAACCATTCAGCATGATTCCATTAGATTTATGATACCATATACCTAAAGATTTAGTCTTCTTAAGGTATCTCACGATTCTCTTAGCTGCTTCCATGTGAGACTTCTTCGGATTTGCCTGGAATCTTGCACATACTCTCACAACATAGGATATATCTGGTCTACTGGCAGTTAGATATAGTAGAGACCCAATAAATCCTCTACAGGCAGTTGGATCAATAGGTTCTCCTTCTTCATCGAGAGTGATTTGAGAACTGGTGCTCATAGGAATCCTTAGAGACTTCGTCTTCTCCGGACAGAATTTGTTAAGTCTTGAGTATACATTGTTTGACTAATAAAGATCCCTTCGTCAGACTAATCAACTTGCAAACCAAGAAAATATGTCATCTTGCCCATCATACTCATTTGGAATTTATTCTGCATCAACTAGGCAAATTTTTCACATAACTTGGTGTTCTTGCTGCCGAAGATGATGTCGTCTACATAGATTTGAACAAGTAGGATGTCCTCTCCATCCTTTATCTTGAATAAGGTTCAGTTGATCGCACCTTTTTCAAATCCATTCTTGAGCAGAAACTGGGAGAGAGTTTCATACCTAGCTCTAGGTGCTTGCTTCAATCTATACAAAGCTTTCTTAGTTTGTAGACTTGGTTTCCTTGCTCGAAACCTGGGGTCAGTTCGACATAGGCTTCTTCCTTTAATTCTCCATTAAGGAAGACCCTCTTCACATCCACTTGAAGAACTGTGATGTTGTAGTAAGCTGGATAGGCCAAGAACAGACGAATGGCCTCTAGTCTGGCAATTGGTGTGGAAGTTTCATCAAAATCTATTCCTTCGCATTGTGCATACCCCTTCGCAACCAATCTTGCTTTGTTTCGAACTATGGTACTGGTCTCATCCCTTTTGTTCTTAAAGACCCACTTAGTACCAACCACGAACTGATGCGTTGGTCTGTCCACCAGATGCCACACATTGTTGCAACTGAATTCTGTCAATTCTTGTTGCATCGCATTGATCCAATCCGCTGATTGAAGTGCTTCTCCGATCTTCACTGGTTCGACTTGAGAAATATAGCAAGACATCACGGCAGTTTCTTGCCTGGTTTGAACTTGGTGGCCAATATCATCTAGGATAGCTTCAACAGGATGATCCCTTAGCCAACTAGGCTTCTTCACAGGTACGACTTCAACAAAAGTAGCTGGAATCTCAAAAGTTGCATGGTGTTCCTCATGAGATGATTCACTTCTATGTTCTGGAACTGCTTTGCCTCCTTGTTCTAGAAATGTTCTATCACCTTGTTTAGAAGCTGTTTCATCTCCCTCTTTTGGAATAGCATTCAGATCAGCATCTGGATTCTGAACTATCATTGTTTCTTTAGTTGGAGCTGCTTCCTCGACGGTCTCAAGGTTGATCTCCTTGGTATCATCTTGTTTTGCTTTAGAAATCGTTGCATTTATCTCGGGGGGCTTCTTTTCATTATGATCTTTGATGTTAATTAACTTTAAGGCCTCAGCAATGACATTAGCATCATTGGCCCTCTCGACTACTTGGGGTTGAACTGAGGCTGCTAGAGTCTCGGAAATATCATTCATAGATCTAGTCAGAGAAACTGTTTGATTATGATCAAGATCAGTTCAAGGTTCCTCATCGACATCCTTGATCGCATGATTTTCAAGACCCAGATTTTGAAGTGTCCTGCGCACTAGAGTAGCTTCATAAAAAACAACATGACATGTAATTTCCACAAGCTGGGTTGTCTTATTGATACCATAGATCCCATATATGCAGGATGCTCATACCGAAGGAACACTCCTTCATCAGCCTTAGGGCTGATGGTATTCAATTTAGACTTCCCATTATTGTGAATATAACATGGAGAACCAACACCACGGAGATGACCTATAGATGGCTTATGACCATTGTAGATCTCGTAGGGAGTCTTGTGCAGCCGGTGTGAATGCGTTTTGATTCTGCGTGTAGCAAGCTATCATCAAGGCTTCTCCCCAAAATCCTTTTCCAATGTCTGTATCGGCCATCATGGTCCTAACTGCTTCCTTGACTGTTCTGTTCCTCCGCTCAACAAAACCGTTTTGTTGAGGAGTTCTTGGAGTAGATTTCTCATGTCCGATTCCAATTTAAGCGCAAAAGTCCATAAGGGGTCCATTGCAAAACACTGTTCCATTATCGGACCTTATTCTCTTAAATGTTACCCCCTTTTTATTCTGAAGACGGGTGATCAGTTCTGGTAGTTGAGTTTTGACTTCGTCTTTGGATTCGAGCAGCAACACCCAGATATATCTGGAGTAGTCATCAACAACTACCAATGTGTACTTTCTTCTTCTGATTGTGGGTGGAGTAATTGGACCAAACAAATCCATGTGGAGCAGTTCTAAGATCCGTTCTGTGCTTGTTGTAACTGGCCTGTTCTTGAAGGAGACTCTTATTTGTTTCCCGAGCTGACAAGCTTTACATACTCCTTCTTTCTGGAACTTCTTCTGTGGCAGTCCATCAACCAAATTATATTTTGCTAGATGTCTGATCGAATTGAAGTTCAAATGACTTAATCTTATTTGTCACAGCCAGTCTACTCCTTCTGAGGAACTGTGCGCCAGGAGACATGTTCCCCATACTCCATTGGACCAATCAACAATGTAAAGACCTCATTTCATGATTCCTCTGATGATGGTCTTGTGAGTCACCTTGTCTATGGCGTGGCAGTCTGATTTTTCAAACCTAACAATATAGCCACTCTCACTCAGTTGGCTTAAACTTAGAAGATTGTGTTTCAGGTTGGTGACTAAGGACACGTTTTGAATGGTGATTCCATTGTGTTCCACGTATCCTTTTCCAATAACTTGTCCCTGAGCCTTGCTCCCAAAAGTGACCGATGCTCCTTTGTATGTCACAAGGTTCTTGACTAATTCCTTTTCTTCTGTCATGTGAGCTGAGCATCCGCTATCTAATATCCATAATTTTGCTTTTTTTTGAGAATCTGGTCCCTGAAGATAGAAAAAGTTATTTAGGTCCCCGCATTCTTTCGGGTCCTACAAAGTCAGTCTTCTGGATTCAGCCTTTTGGTATCCAGACTTGTTTCACTTTTACAATTCGTGAAACTAGAACACTCTTTGGTGAATGATCAACCTTTCTTCTAAAGTAATGTATGCTATTAGAATGCATGTTACAAATTGATGTGATGTGTGAACTATTTCTAAACCTATTGCTCTGGAAAGAGTGTCGAGAAACTGTTCTCGGGTGGGTAGCCATCATAATCTTTTGAGAGTAAAAATGTCTCGACTCAGGCTTCAAATAGGTGTTCCTCCTATTCAGAATACTATTATAATAGAATTGTGGTCTATCATAACTTCTCGGATTTCTATCCGGTTGTCGAACTAACTTCATTGCAACATTTACATGTTGCTTAGTCATTCTTGTTGGTAAAACTGGATTCCTTGCATATGAAACGGTATGCTTGTCCAGTTTCGAAGGAAAATCATTTCTTCTCTCAACAGATGGTTTAGACAATTTACGAACTGTGTTAGTGTATTGTCGAGGTGCCAGTTTCGGGTCTATTTTTGACCAACATTTGGCCTTGATATTTTACTTAATTGGCTCTTTAAGATTGACATTTCCTTTTTCCAACATATGACTTGGACTAGAATAGGCTTTGACAGAGCTCAAGGGTGTTTTCTTAGTCCTACAGGTGTATGCATGTTCATTCAAGACCTTTTCATGTTGATTCTCAAAGAATCCAATTCCGTGTTTATCAGACGGTTGTTTTTTAGCATTTAGAATCTCATCTAATTTTCTTGAGCTCCTTTTGAAAGTGCATTCACATTGGACAGGTTCGATTTTCTTCAAGGAATCACATTCTTTTGAGATATTTTCAAAATCTTTAAGAAGTTTTGAATGTTCATCCTTGAGTTTTTCAAAATCCTCACTAATCAACCTCGTCTTTGTGACTTCATCGGTCAAAATTGAAATCTCTAATTTTAGTGAGGCATTTTCTCTAATCTCTTATCTCTAAGGGGCAGCAATTAGAAAATTCTTCAAAGCATGTAGATGCAAGAGATGAGGGTAGATGAGTAGTTACCACTATTTCGCAGTTTTAAGCATTGTCTTCTTCATCGGTAGCATCTCCATTGATTGCCGCCATGAAAGCCAGGAGTGCTTCCTCATCATTCTCATCCTCAGACGTGTAGTATCCATCATCATGATCCGATACGTCTGGTACTCCAATTCTTGTGAGCATCGCTTGGGCCACAGCTTTAGATACTCTCCTTTCAAACACCTTCTTCAATCAGTCTCTCTCCTCCTGAGAAACTAGAGGGCATTCGTACTTCAGATGGTCTAAAGAGTTGCATTCATAGCATGTGCGTGGCTCTCTCTTTGTCAATGTTTGCTCGCTGGACTGAGTATCCTTTGCATTTCTTTTGGCCTTTTCGAGAAGTGTGGCGAGGTTCCTCATTTGTTCTTCCAGTTTGGCAACTGACAGTTCAGTTTCCTTCTTCGGAACTGAGGTGGAGGCATCATTTGCTAGTGACTCGAAGTAAATTGGCCTCTTTGGTCGTCTTTGGAATTCTCTCTTTATGAAGAATGCTGTGTCACCATCAGCTGCTGAATTTGGGGTTCTAACAGCTTCATTTTTGTTCACCATCTGAATCTCCCATTCATGGGCTTGAAGTTCGGCAAACAGCTCTTTGGTTGACATCTTCGAGAGATCCAATATCTTCAAAATGGTGTTTTTACAAACCAGTCTTCCTTTGGCAGTTTTGAAAGAATTTTTGCATTCATATCAACCACCTTTTCTTCTCTTCCAAGATTTTTCATTTCGCTGACGATGGGGTTGAACCTTGCTTCCATTGATTTGATTGTTTCGCCAGGTATCATCCGGAAGGATTCATATTTGTCAACACATATTTGTTTTTTGTTACGTCTCATTGCTTCTCTTTCCCTGGTAAGCTCATTGATCCAGTCCCATAACTCTTTAGCGTTGTTGTTCTATATGGCTTCATCCATAAGAGATTCTGGGATAGATTGCATGATCATCTCTTGAGCAATGGGATCCAGCTGATGGCGTTTCCTATCATCGAGTGTCCATTCTTCCTATGGCTTATCTGCCATTTCGAGGCCACCTAGACCATGTTCTCCTGCTTGCTGGATTTTAGGATTCTGGATCTTCAGGGGTCCGTTCTTTAAGACTTCATCCATCTCTGGATGTTGTGCTCTCAGTTGAATGAGACATCTCTTCTTCTATACTTCGAACTTCTCTTGGTTGTACTTGGGAAGACTTGGAAAATTCATCATTATTTTAAGATAACCTGGTTGCTAATCACACTTAACAAACAATTAAGAGTGCAAGAAAGTACAGATCCGGTCTTAAGCGACTCAAAATAGGACAGTCAAGAAAGACCCACCTCGCTCTGATACCACTTGTTGGTCCCAGATCAGAGTACGTATGATGTGTAGTGGAAGTTTAAAAAAACATTTATTTGCACTCTTAAAACACATGCAGTTCAGATTCAGCTTCACTCAGTTTTCAGGTGACAGTTTAAAAACACAGTTCTGATTAACCAGCAAGTTAAGTTACCAAGTTACACTTTTAGGTTGTCAACAGTTATACGCTTCAACACTTTTTGACAAGTGTTGAAGGTTTCAAAGTACGATTGAGAACTGTATGAAACGCAATATAAGTGAAACTGTAAATGACGCAGGATATTTATAGTGGTTCGAAGCCTTAAGTCCTACGTCCACTCTTCGGAAATTAATCCGGTAATTCACTAAGTAATGAAGATACAATCCTCACAATCTATAGCAAAATGCTGTAGAAGCCACCGTCCACAGCAGAATGGAGCACTCGCCCAGGCTATTGTTCTTCACTCCTTCGATTCCTCGAAGCTAGGTACCACCTCGAAGTCTTCTTAGAACTGGTAGTCGTCGAAAATGGATTGAGGACAAACCTCCCTTCTCCTTCTCCGGTAGGTGGATGGTTCAGTTCTTCCCAGAACGTAAGCTGGTCGGCTAACTCCCGTGATAACCCTATTTCCCTTAGAAAGGAAGGCTATTGTATTCTCACTTGAAAAGTAGGAACACCAAGTCGGAAGACTTGATCCTCATGCAGACTAGGTTACACGGTGAATCTCAGAAGATTCCTTAAGCAATAATGCCTCGTGCTCAATAAATGAACCACATAAATAATGCCGTTCGGTTGGGAGCTTTCAATGTGTTATAATTTTCAATTCGGCAGAGTGACGGCATGCTTTTAATGTGTTCGAAGTCGTTTTTTATCTCTGAATCTCCTGCTACTTATAGTTGGGGATTTGAAAATAGCCGGTAGAGATATTTTGATGGATGTCTGATCGATGCAAAATTTGCATACAGATTATAGCAAAGGGCAAATAAATTTATAGATAACCCGAAGGTATGTCGAACCCACATAGATAGTGCAACGAAAGTAAATCATGTACTGAATGTAGTTTTTCAATCCTTTGTTTGGGTAAATAAAACTTTGAAGGGGTTTTTGGTTTTTATGAAAATTCTTTTTTAAAAAATTCAAATAAAATAAAGCGCAGATCCTAGGGAAATCTACCAATCTGATCAACATGCAAGAAACAAATAATTCAAACTCATAAAATACTTTTGGTGGAAAATCTGGTAAAGTGGAATCAACTACTTTGTCGGGCAGTCAAAACCTAGATTATTAACTAGTGATTATCTCCTCTAGGTCTAAAAAATACAAGTTAATCAATCTCAATAAAAATTAGATTAATCCTACAATTGAATTCTTCTTGATCGGACAGAAAATCAAATGTATTAAACTCTAACTTCCTATTATCAATTTTCACCTCTCGGTCCATCAATTAATAACAAAAACCTATTCCAATCTTCATCTCTCGATCCTTCAAATGAAAATAGATTTGAAATAAAATCAAAGAGTTTAAACCAATTAAAGGGTTTGAAGAATTCAAATCAAAACATTTATCACAAATGGAGAAACCCTAGAATCTGATAAAGAATCTAGCCTAGCGTATTCAAGATAAAGATTGAAACAAAAATTAAAGATTGCATTAAAATAAAGGTGCAGAAAAATAAAGGTACAATAAAATAAAGGTTTTGATTCCAGCCTTAAAAACTAAAGAAACTAAACTATAAACTGAAATTTAAAGTTGGACTGGAATAATAAACAATGGACTAGACATGAGTTTATATAGGAGTAGGGTAAAGCTCTTGAATGGTAGGAATTGATGAAATTGGGCATTTCCTTCTTGAGTTGATGGTATATAATGTTTTCCTTCTTTGCACAAAACTTCAAAAGGAATGATTGTCTTGGTTGAAACTTCCCTTTTTGGGTCTTCAATGCTTCCAAATTGATGTGTAACTTGAATCCCAAGCAATTCTCGCCCAAAATATGTGAAAATCTCGCAGAATCTCGCCAAAACAGTCCATCTCAGTCGAGATGTACCTTGTCTCGGTCGAAACAGAGACCATTTTCGCCACTTTCGACCCTTCTGCGCAGTCTCACGATTTTGGCCATAACTTTTGTTCCCGAACTCCAATTGACCTGATTCCAGTTGCATTGGAAAGCTAACTCAAAGATCTTTCAAATGACGTGATCCATTAGCTCAGATTCTATCTGTGAAAGAACTCGTGACTATTTCTTTGAACAGCTATTGCTTTCGGTATGGGTTTCCATTGGATTTGACCTAAAACCTACAAATTCTTACCATGACAAGCATAACACCCTATAATATATTATCATGCTTAGAAATAAGTAAAAAAATAACAAAATGCACTTGAAACAATGGAGAAAAATATAGATAAGTGAGTATAATTATGAGCTTATCAATGTCCAATCAGAGTCATCCTTCTCTATAAAATAGACCTGCTTCTCTGCCTTTTCTGAACTAATGTCGTCCTTTTTGCAAGGCAATTTGTACTTGATGTGTCAGACGCATAACAACGTTGTATACCAATCATAATTGAGTGTTTCCTTTGACTTCTTTAATGTTCTTTTATGACTGATCGACATCTTTGCTCTTCACTTATTCCTTTGACGTGAAGCTGTCCTGATCAGAAACTGTGAGTGCCTCTCGACAGTTTCTTCATAAAAACTGCATCCATAGTTTTTCTTGATATACACTCCTTGATAGTTGTAATACTGTCTGCACAGTTTTCCGCATCCATTACTCTGCTCAGTTTTTCTTGTCAGGACGACTTCTGCTTCAAAAACTGTTCCACAATTTTTGACAGTTCTCTTCTCATAGACTATTACAACTCGATCATCCTATACAAAGATTACATGAGGTAATAACTCTAAGGCCTAGACCAAAGTACACAGTTTTGACACATCAAAACATCAATTTTTAAGGTGGGATTAGTACATTAACACCTAACAAACGATGATAGAGTTCATTTTCAGCTGGATTCAGTGGCCATGGAGCTCATCTTACAATCCTTACCAGCGCCACTAGTTGTTGAAGCTCTCGAGCACAACGCCAAAAAAGTTGTGGGAATTTCTCGGCACACTCAGTCAAGAATCAGCTCAAATGAAGTGAAATAAGCTTCAAAACTGTGTACATAAGTATGAATCTTTTCAAATGCTTCCTGGTGAAAATGTTAAATCAATGGAAGTTAGATTTAATGCTATTATCTGCGAGCTGGAGAACTTGGGGAGAACATATGAAGTTGCTGATATGAATGCAAAATTCTCTCCAAGATGCCCAAGGAAGACTGATTTGTCAAAGCCAACAGCTTGAAGGAGAAAGATCTCTCCAAGATAATGAACAAAGACATGTTCGCCCAGCTCCAAGCCCACGAATGGGACATCCAATCTAGAGGAGGATTAATTTTTCACAAAAAGGGAGTTTAAAAGAAGGCCTCAAAAGCCTTACCAAGCTGACAAATCTTTCGGACAAACGTCCACTTCAAAGTCAGCACCCACACCTTCCTACCATAAAAAGGAGGAAGAGAGCTCAATTGAAGAGCTTGAAGAGCAGATGAGGAAGCTGATCATATTTCTTGAGAAAGCTAGAGCCAAGAAGGAAGGTTTACAGTCCAGTGAACTGAAGTTCAACGAAAGACCTCCAAAGGCATGCTTTGAGTGCAACTCTCCAGACCACCTCAAGTACGAGTGCCCACTGGTTTCAAAAGAGGAAAGGGAGTGCTTTAATAGGGTGTTCGACAAGAAAGCCTCCAGAGCAGTTGCAAAGGCCATGCTCTCCAGAACTGAGATGACGGACATCCCAGACAATGATGATGGCTACTACACACCGGGCGATGAGGCAGTACATGAATCCTTCCTGGTGCTAATGGCCAAGCTGGCAGAAGAGGAGGAAACTGAAGCAGAGTCTACAATCCAAGTAAATCTCCCTATCTCAGTTTCTATTCCCATAGCATGCATAGAAGATAACTCTGAATCCTATTGCTCAGATTTAGAGGATGTTACTCTTGAAACCTTGAATAGAGAGTTTGCTAAGTTTTATGAGTTAAAAAATGTCTTGGCATGTGAAAATGCTTCACTGAAACTGAAAGTTTCAAAACTGACTGAAGAGATCCATGAATCAAAGTCAGTAAGCTAAGATCTAGTTAAACTTAGAGAAGAGCATTCTACTTTACTTGAATCGTTTAAATCTATTTCTAAAGAATGCGTATCTCAAAAACTAAAATTTGCTAGTGATTAAAAACTTATTTGTTCACTCTACTTTAGTACTAGAAAAGTTTTAGAAGCTCTAAGTTTACGAAGACATTCCTCTAATAAGTCAGGTTTAGGATTTATAGAAAATAACTTGAGCAATCAGGCTTCTACTTCTGAAACTGGGGATGTCTCGAATCATCACTTTAGAAAGAATTCTAGTTTAGAAGTCAAGTTGTTAGGCAAAGGAGTAGTCAGTATAGACAAAAACTCCTTAGTGGCGAATCAGGACAGAAGGGGACTGTTAGTTTCAAAACTGACTTCTATGCCCAAGTTCAGAAATGGTTTGACTTAAAGGTCAAACTAGCCTAAGATGAAGCCCAAAATTCCTAGGAAGTGGGATAAGCAGAATGTTCATAATGAAAGGAAACCCACTTCAATAGCCAAAATTGGACTTTAAAGAAAGTTAGTTTCATTTCCGGATCCTCAAAATCCAAGGTTCTGAACTCATAATTTGTATGAGAGAAGAACTTATCCGTATAGTAGAAACAACTATACGAGGTCTGAGTCCAATCATATTTCCATTTTAAGGACTAGGAAGACTATACACTCCGGACTCAATTTTCGAGAACCTAAAAGAAACTCAGTTTCTAGTTAGTCAATTCCTAGAAACTCAGTTTCAAGAAACTTAGTTTCTCACAAGGTTTCACACACTCACTCCTTTCCTTCAAACATGAATAAAAACTGCATCAATTATTTGAAGAGGAAGAGAAAGGTAGAAGATATTGTGACACCTAGGTTTAAGGTGAAGCAAGTACGAATTCCCAAAGGCTGGATGCATAAGACTAACCCTACAGGACCCGCAAAAACACGAGCATGTTCTGTCTAACTTTATTTGTTTTGCAGGTACAGGGTCACCAAGGTGAATCTAAAAAGAAAAAAGAGCTTGGGTACTATATAGTGGATGTTCAGCTCACATGACAGGTGAAAGTAATCTCCTCTCAAAACTGAGAATGACAAGATGACCACTTGTCAGTTTTGGTGATGACTCAAAAGGCAGAGTAACTTGCAAAGGATACTTGGAATGCAATGGAATCATCATCAACAACGTATCATTAGTCACCAATCTCTACTACAACTTGCTGAGTGTGAGTCAACTTATCCAATCTAGATTTGTGGTTATATTTGCCGAAAAAGAATGTTGGATCAAAGACAAAGACTCTAAGGAGACTGAGCTAAATGGTGTGAAGAAAGGAAGTCTCTACTATGTAGACTAGGAGAGCGGAAAGCCTGACACGTGCCTTGTTGCAACAAGCTCATCCCAAGAAGGAGTCAACTGGCTTTGGCATAAAGACTTAGCCATCTGAATTTTCAGTCAATCAGACATCTTGCCAAGCACAAACTTGTGGAAGGCCTACCACAAGTTAGTTTCAAGAATGAAGAAGGTGTCTGCAGAGCATACAAGATGGGAAAGCAAACCAGAGCATCATTCAAGAATCAAGCCATCACAGCAAGCACAGGCATGATCCTCGAGCTACTACATATGGATCTATTTGGACCAGTCAAGCCGCCAACCATTGGAGGAAAAAGATTTAGTCTTGTTGTAGTAGACGATTACTCAAGATATACTTGGGTCAGGCTGCTGACAAGCAAATATGAAGTAAAAATTCAACTTCCAGAGCTCATCCTTCAAGTGCAAAACAACAAAGGAGTCATCGTCAAAAGAATCAGATCTGACAATGGGACAGAGATTTGCAACGGTCCACTGATGGATTTCTGTGCTGATGCTGGCATTGCTCATGAGAAGTCAGCTCCTAGGATGCCTCAACAAAAAAGACTTGCTGAATAGATAAACAGAACACTCAAGTAGGCAGTCATGACTATGCTTCCCGAAGCTAACTTTAAAGAAGACTACTAGGAAGAAGCTTTGATGATGGCATGCTATACTCAAAATAGAAGCACCATCAACAGTCGCCATCACAAAAACCCGTACGAAGTCTTCAATGGTTGTAAGCCTTCTATAGCTCGTCTTCGTGCTTTTGGTTCACCATGTTACATCCATAACAATGGGAAATCAAAATTGAATACTTTCAGTCCTAAGGCAGATGAAGGAGTGTTCCTTGGATATGGACAGCCTTCATACAAGGGATACATAGTACTCAACAAGACAACCAGACTTGTGGAAGTAACATGGTCTATTGTTTTTTAAGAGTCTATTTTAGTGCGTAGAACCTTGAAAGTATGGAACTTGGTGATCTTGTTCTTAACAATGGGTATGAGAAACAGAGTGCTGATAAATATGATCAAAGTTAAGTTTCTTAGATAAAATTTGTAGATGATCACACAAATGTTCCAGATGAAGAGGATAGTACTTCAATCAACCTTACAAAGACCTTTGGATCATTGACGATGCACCCAGGCATTGATCAAGGGGGAACTTCAGAAGGTCATACCAAAGTTCAGTTTGAGGATCAAACTGGAACAGAGTCACCAACTCAAACTGACCTTCATGAAGATGAAAGTGCTTATCCGGAAGATGTCCAACCAATTGTGCTTCAAGGAAATCAGAGAAACCAGGATATGGAAGTCATTAATGGAGAAGGAGACCCCAGTCAAAATGACCTATTTCAAGTTCCAGTATCCGGACCAGAAGATACTGAGTATCCTGGAGATTTAATCCAACCCATTGAAGTTACCCAGCTCTAGAAGCCGAAATGGTTAAGAAACCAGCTTGAAGAAGCCATGTTGGATAGTATCGCCAACTCAGTTCGCACAAGACAAGGAAGTGCTCTTCTAACTTTTTTTATATCTCAGGAGTCAGAGCCAACAAAAATTGGAAATGCTCTGAAGTCAACTGACTGGATCAATGCAATGCAAGAAGAGCTTGCTAAGTTAAAGAGAAATGAGGTTTGGTACTTAGTAGATCGACACACTCATCAGTCAGTTATCGGCACCAAGTTTACAAACTGAGAAAGGCTCTTGGTTGAAGCAGACACCCAGAGCTTGGTATGAGACGTTGTCTCAGTTTCTCCTCAAGAATGGTTTCCGGAAAGACAAAATTGACACCACTCAGTTCAGAATCAAAGATGAAACAAACATCGTCTTGGTGCAGATCTATGTCGACGACATCATATTCAGATGCAGAAACTTGAAGATGTGTGAAAAGTTTGCCAAACTTATGCAAAGCAATTTCCAGATGAGTATGATGGGCAAACTGACTTATTTCCTAAGTCTTCAAGTCATTCAGTTAGAAGGAGGAATCTTCGTCAACCAGAAGAAATATACCAAGGTCTTGATCAGCAAGTTTTGTCCTGAGAAGACTAAGCCTTGAGGATTCCAATGAGCCTAAGTGCTCAGATCAACCTTGATGAAGAAGACGAGACAGTCAACCCAACATCATACTGAGGCATTATTGGGTCACTCTTGTACTTAATTTCATGTAGGCCAGACATCTCCTACTCAGGTGGAGTATGTACAAGATTTCAAGCCAATCCAAAAACATCGCACATGGAAGCTGCCAGAAAAATAGTCAAATACCTCAAAGGAACGGAGTCACTAGGTATTTGGTGCCCAAAATATGATGAACTGACTCTCAATGCTTATTCAGACTCAGATTTTAGAGGATGCAAAATCGATAGAAAGAGCACAAGCGGAACATGTCAGTTCTAAAGCCATAAGCTTGTTAGTTGGTTCAACAAGAAGCAACATTCAGTAGCCACGTCTACAACTAAAGTGGAGTATGTTGTTGCAGCAAGTTGTTGTGCTCAAGTGCTTTGGATCAAGCAACCAATGTTTGACTATGATATAAAAACTGGGTGCGATCTAATCTATTGTGATAATAGCAATGCAATGTGCATCACAAAGAACCCAGTTCATCATTCCAGAACAAAGCATATCGACATCAGGCATCACTTCATCAGAGATCACATCGAGAAATAGGATGTGTCCATTGAGTACATCCGAACTGAAGTTCAGTTGGCTGATATCTTCACCAAACCACTCCCAGAGACCAGATTTAAGGAACTTTGTAACAAACTTGGTCTACTGGAGATTGATGAGGTCCTTATTGAAGAGGAATGATGCTGAATAAAATTGAGTCCAATCTCTCAGTTTTCATGAACTCGATGCGCGAAGAAGACATCCATACGACATCCAAAAGAAGCAGAATCATACCTTCATTCAAGCTCCGAACTGAATTGATGAAGAGAAACCAAGTTTTGGTTTTCATACTTAGATGAATTTTGAAGGGCGGATGCGGAATTAAACTAAGTTCCAAATCTCAGTTTAGGAACTGACTCTCAGTCAGTCTGGAATTTGGAAAGGCAGATTTTGAAATTCCAAAGGCGATCGCTGCAGTTACATCGCTATTAATGCGTATCTTGCATCAATGAATCAGATTTTGACATGTGGAATAATGTTCCTTCCCACGTCGCTCCAGTCAAATCTAAAATGCGCATCGCAAGGCAACGTATCTCAATTGTCGCCGAAGATCAAGATACCGAAAGGTCACAAGGTACACCTACCTCATTTAAATAATCTTTCTCTCTACTATAAATAGGGTTCATTTGTTTCCTCAGAGAAACAAAAACTTTTTTCTCCAATCTCCATTGTCGAACCCTTCCTTCCAAGTTTATACTTCGTCTTCGACCAAAATCTACCCTTAGATCTAGAAAAATGGTGATAGAGACCAAGCCTCCAGACATAAACTCACCACCCTTTTTGGATGCGGTCAAAGACGGGGGAAAAGAAATATGGGAGGTGCAAAAGACATCAGAAAATGCAGCGTGAGTGAGCCTAAAAGGCTGTAGAAGGAGCAGAAGAAATCGGAAGATCTCTTCTACCATTGTCGTCTCATTCTACAAGGATCACACCTCATGACTTCTGCTCAGTGGCATGCCTGCGACGGGGCGTGACCACAAAGAGGGCCTCTTCACTATGTGTCTTATCTCGTGAAGAAGAGACTAGTGAATGAGGAGGAATCCGGGAGGTGGGAAGAGAAATCTTTGATCTTTGCTTCCCACAAAGTGCTCTGAAGCACTACCTCTCAGTTCGTTGCTAGTTGTCGGCACGAGGGAATCCTTGGAAAACTGGTTATAATATCTAACCAGATTCCCTCATTGCCTTGGCACAAGTAGCAGCCAGCTTGAAGATAGTTTGAAAACCGGAAGCAGCCTATTATACATTTGAAAAATAGTTCTTTAATATGTTTCTTTTTGTTAGTTTATCCTTGTACTTGTAATGAAAATTATTAAAGGGTAAACTAACTTGTTGATGACAATCTCTTTTTGTCCAACAAAGGTCTCGGTTCTTCAAACGTTGAACTTACACAATCCAGTATAATCAGCAGGCTTCTAACTCTCTGTCCCCTTCTTAAGATTTAAATTGCTCTAAACTGACAAAAAAAATCAATCGAGAAATATCTCTCCAAATTTATAAGGAGAAGATCTTAAGTAAAAAGCCAAAGTTGAAGGGAACTTTTCTGATTTTATGCGACATATTGTCAAAACTATAAAAACTCTAAAGTTATCCTCACCTCAATGGCTTAGGTTCCAAATGGCTTTGACCACACCAAAAAAGAGGAAATTATTAGGATTTTTAATAAAGAAATCCTTCCTTACTTGTTGTTTTGCTGGGTCAAAAGTTGTAAGTCATCTTAGTCAGTTTTTCCAGTTTCGAGAATTCTAAACTGTAATCCTTGTATAGGATCAAATTGAGTTGTAATAGAACTTAGGCTGAAGACCGAGCAAAGGAGAATGCTCGAGAACTGACTATCACCACGCCTAGCCTTGACCCAAAACTGTGTTGGAGCACTCAATTTAAGGTCCATCCATACTGAAAAGGAGATGTTAGTATGAGGGCTTTCCCGAATTGACTAAGGATAGGTCAATTCATGGGATTTCCATACTGATAAGGAGAAATCAGTATGAGGCCGTTTTCCATACAGACTATGGATAGTCAGTATGAGGGTTTACCATTCCCTGGAAAGTAAGTATGAGGGCAAAGTTGTACTGAATTTTAATAGTCAGTATCAGAGCCTCTACCTTTAACGAATGAGCTTTTCGAAAGATATCGGAACTCAGTCAGACTCAGGGATTCATACATGTCCAAGTAAGTACGAGGTTATCCAAACTGGGATTCCTCGGGCCGAAAAGAAATCTTACATAAAGTTAGTGTAACGTACACTGACGTTGTAGAGCAGGGCAGAAAGGAGACCTTAGGCATGGGCTATGATAGGAAAATATAATCCATGAGTCTAACGTCTGGATTTAGGAGTCTAACGGATAGAAATTCACGTTGCCATAGGTCTTCCTCTATATAAAGGCCTGTCCTCTCAACCTTAAATAGTTACCTGAACTGAATTCAAAATCCGTAAGTCTCAAGAAGACAAATGGCAATTTCAGGTCATCTCTCTCTGCCAAACTCTTTGAGTTTTCGTGTTTTCTAACACGAGATTTGAGTCTCCGATTCAAGTTACCCGCCGTGCTTACTTCTCATAGCACGAGGCTGAAGCTCTTCTTGGTGAATATATATTTCTGAGATACATTCATAGCAGTCAGTTTCCTAGTCTGGGATTCTGATTCTCACGGGCGTATGCCAATCACCTAAGTTCTAAGAAGAACAAGTAAACATCCAACCACCGAGAAGGAGGTTGTGGGGTGCCTCCCCACTTCAACCTGAATACTGAGTCTGCAAGGAGTTTCTAGGCGAGTGCCATAGCTGACTGAAGGGCGGAGGTGCTAACGGACTGTGTATAGATTGTAAGGAGGCTTGTATTAACTTAGTAAATTATCCAGAGCTTGGGTCTGAAGAATGGATGTAGGATATTGAGATCCGACCCACTATAAGTCTTGTGTGCTCTTTTACAGCTTTCTTTACCTACTTCTCTATTTTTCTGTTTCACAAACTGACTTCAAAACCTTCAATACTTCGAAGTATTGAAGAGTATATACTGTGAAACTGAGTAACAAGGACAGGACTGAGCTTAAGTCTTTCAAACACACAAAACGGACTATACTTTGTTCTTAGTTAAACAAGTGCATCTGTTATACTTACTTCCGCTGCATATCTTATACCTTCTGCTGCACAGTTCGCACTCTGATTTCGGGACTAACACTTCAAAATATTAAACAAAACAAATTTTTTATGAGCTACTCGGATATCAACTCGACAAAAGCTCATTCGTGCTTGTTTAGTGAAGCTCGTTTACTAAACGAACTAAACTTGAGCATCATAGTATTCGATTGGTGAGCTCGTGATCAAGCTTGATAGCTAAAATTAGTAATAAATAAAAATAATTAATTTTATAAAAATAATATTTTCATGATTTAAGTGTAACAATAATGATTAATATTTCAAATAATGAGATAAATTTTAATTTGAGCATGTATATGGTATTAATTTTGGTATAAATAACTTTTTATTTCAAAATGATATTAATTCAAATATATCCTAAATTTAGAAAGTTCATTTAGACTCAACTAAGGCTCAACTCGATACTAAACCAGTTAAACTTGAGCACAACACTACTCGGCTCCACTCGGTTTAAATACACCCCTAGGTGAGCAACGTCTTTAGCATAAGAAATAAAAGCATATCCTTGCCATAAATTTTGTTGAATGTACGCTCAAGAACTTTCCTGAATTTTCGGTCATTGTATCCCCAAAAACCTACATTATAGGGTAATTTTGTCATATTGCTTATACTTAAATTTTCGTACTGCATTAGTACGACAGTTTACTTATATTATAATATCTTTCAGTATAGTGTATTAACATCTTCGTTATAAGCCACCATTCGGTTATTTTATTTGTCTTCATTGTTTTAAGTTCTCATGCATTTTAGATAAAATTTGATGGAGATCCTAGTGGGCTGAAAGTTGGAGAATTAATTTTGAAATTTAAGTAGTTTTTAATTTAATTTTAAATTTTATGTAGTTAGTTATAGATGTTTATATATTGTTTTATTTCAAAGATATCAAGATATATTTATTGTATATCTTGATAGATTTGATATGGTTTAGATTTATTTTCCTAGTTAGATTAGGTTTAGATATTTGATTTTCTCCCAATATATATGGCTTCATATTTTCATTGTAATTCAGTTTTCAATTTCCAGTTAATACAAATTGTGAGTTTATTTCTCCAATTCTGAAGGCTCTTAAATTTCTGTGGAGTACCTTGAAATTCAATATTGACTTATCAACCGAACTTATACATCAGTTTGTGGCGTCTTCACTATATCCATCATTGTTGATGCGAGTTGCTTATTGGGTCGCAGGGGTTCGTTTTCATCCTTGCCCACGGTTCTCTAAGGGTCGACTTCAAAGGTGTTGGATTTTCCTCTTGTATCAAGTTATAAGTTTGCTTGCGCATTGCGTTCGAGTCATTTTAGTCTAGTTCTTGGGCTGCAATCTTAACCTTCCGACGAGGATCGTATCATTTTGGTATCAAGATCCAGGTCGTGTCATTTCTTTTCCTTTTGGTTCAAATTTTAGTCTTCTCCGTTTGTGTCTAGTCCGCTTCATTTTTCGTGTCAGTTTTCGTTATTATTATTAATAAATTCTTTTTATTATTAAAATAATTATTATTTTTGTTTTTTTCATAATATTGTATTAATGTTATGTTTTACCTCTTAATATATCTATATCATCAATATTTATTCATATCTCATCTATATCATATCTATCTGATTCATATATATCCATATATATTTTATTCATATCTAGATATCCATACCTATCCATATATGTCTCGTTTAACCATATCTATATCCATATCTGTCTCATTCATATCTATCCATATATATCCATATTTATTCTTATTTAGATATTCATATCTATCTCATCCATAATTATCCATAAAATATTCATCCATAAATCTACCCATATCTATTTTCACCATATCTAACCATATATCTCATCCATTTATCATTATATATCTATATATATAACCCATCCATATTTTTCCATATCTATCACATCATCTTTCATTCATACCTATTTAATTGAGGGATTAAGAAAGCCATATATATCTGAGAGATACACGAGTGTCGTGGGGCGTTGGGCCTTTACTTGTATCTAACTTTCTTGCAGATATGTACATGCATAATCAGTCGTAGTTGTTAAGGGGCACTGGAGAGGATGGAGATGAGAAGTTCATTAGCCAAACCAAAAATATGGTGAAGGTTCTGAAAGTTGACTTAAGAAGGATGGTGCAGTCCGAGATGGAGATGATGCATTAACGGCTTGATGCATTGGAAGATAACTTAGGCAGCATAAAGATGAGATATAAACAAGTGATAAGTTAGGATTTTCACCAACTTATCTTATTGTTCTTTGACTGATTGTGTAGTGTTTAGATCGTTTTTGTACTTGTTTTCGTGCATGAGTTGGTTTTTGTACTTGGAATTTTGTGTTTGAAGAATCGTGCAGGTTTCTAGTCGAAAAACAGAGGAGATAGGATCCAGTGCTCGAGACCTCGTCGATCGACGATGGCCCTTAGTCGATCGACGAGGCGTGTTGATGGACAAGCGATCGACGGAAGAAGAAGACCTCGTCGACCGACGCCATTCAGACGCAATCGACGAGGAAAGATGTTGAGACGCGATCGACGCCATTCAGACGCGGTCGACGCGCATGCGGAAATCCTGTTTCTCATCTGATTTGGAGATAGATGCATATCTAATCCTAGATCATGCTAGATACATCTTTCATCATTATAAATACTCATGTATAATTCGTTTTTCAGAGAGCGCACATGTTTTTAGAGAGAAAAAGTTAGAGCAATCATTAGAATACTAGAGTTGAAGAATTTTTATGTTTGAAGACAAGTTTCTACGAGAAGATTTCCGGATTCCAGTTTTTATGATATTCAGGTTGTATTTTTCTATGATCAATATTACCATGAATATGTGTAACTAAATCCCTTCTCAGATTCTAGGGTTTCGAACTATCAATGTATGCATGTTTTGATTAATTGAATTATTTTCCCTTTCCCTTCGTAGTTTGTGAAATCTGATTTTATTCTTAATCTTTAAGTATGTTGGCCACAACTTAGGATTACTAGTTGAATTCTAAAGACGTAACTGTAATAGTTTTCAATCGAAAGAGATTTTCACAATATAATTTGATTTCTTGTCGTAACTGAAGGAGATTAATTGTAGGAATAAATCTGTAGGACTTGGGAGTTAGTTAATTTATCTTGAGACCGAACGGAGATAGGTAATTGACTAATCTACTTTACGAATTGTCAGACATAGAAGGTCGTAATAATTTTCTGATGTTTCACTACGAAGAGGAATTAAAATTGGGAATTAATCGATTTGTTCATACATGTTATACTTGATAGGTAGATATCCCTGGAATCTGTGCTTCTCATATTTGACTTCAAAAGCTTTTTAATTTTCCTGTTTACTTTCCGATAGCAAGTATTGCGATTTTCAAAACAACCAAAACCTTTTCATTCGATTTTCCTATTCAATATTTTCAAGAACGCCTGACTTAGTACTTCAAGATTTTTCGTTATTTCTTTCCCTGAGGGATCGATAATTTTATCTTTGCCACTATATTATTAGCTTTGCTAAGTCACTGTTAAATAATTCTAGTGATCAAATTTTGGCGCCGTTGCCGGGGAAAGAATAGAATTAATCTTACTATTAAGTCTGTGATTGAAATATTGCTTTAGGCTGTAATTTTCGTATTTTTCTGAATTTTTTTCGCATTTTCGTTTTCCTCGTCGACCGACGCGATTTAGCCTCGATCGACGAAGCTGTTTTACTTCTGTTGATCGATGCATAAGTCTCGTCGATCGACGAAGCCGTGTTTCTTTTTCAAATTTTCAGTTCGTTTTGTCTTATTTTCCAGTTGTATCTCACTACCTCCTTTGCTGTACAGGTAGTGCATGAGTACAAGAGCCAGAGGAAAGGACCCACTCTACTATTATCCGGACATTGAAGCTACTTGCAGGAGAATCCGAAGAAACAAGCGTGCTCAGGAAAGTTCGAGTTGTCACACAATGGAAGATAACGCACCACCACCTCCACCAGTTCTAACTGCAGAGGGGCAGGCTCTGCTTCTCCAAGAAGTCCAAGCTATGAGGGCGCAGATCCAACAATACGACCTCGAGAGGAACAATCCGAATGGAAGGGATCTTCGCCATAACCCACTGTTTGAAGACAATCCTGACAATGGAGAGGAAGACAATCAAGACCCTCCAGAGGAATCTGACGATGAGGAAGAGGAAGAAGCCATGCAGAACCGGTTTAAACCTCGGTTCAAGGAGACTGACTTCAAGATTGGCATCAATGCCAACAATTTTGAACTGAAGACCGGATTGGTGCAGATGGTCCAACAAAATCAATTCGGAGGAAGACCTGCTGAGGACCCCTATGCACATTTGGACAAATTCATTATGCTCTGCAATACAGTGAAAATTGGAGGAGTCAGCAAAAGTGCCATCCGAATGCGTCTGTTCGCATTCTCTCTGAGGGATAAGGCACAGTCCTGGTTCACTGCACTAGACAAAGGAAGCATAAGCACGTGGACCGAACTGAGAAACGAGTTTCTAGGGAACTTCTTCCCTCTAAATGTTATTCGGCAAAGACGGAAAGAAATCATCAGGTTCGCTCAAAGGCCTGATGAAAGCTTCAGCGAGACATGGGAGAGATTCAAAGACTTGCTGAGAGCCTGTCCCGGACATGGTTTTCTGCCAGGTGAACAAGCTGAGGCGTTCTACGAAGGGCTCAATGATAAGACAGCCAAACTGGTGGACTCCACACTTGGAGATACAGTCATGACGAAGAGTGGGAAAAAGGCCATGGAGTTCTTCCAGAAGATGGCCAACAACACTCAACGGTGGTCTACAAGCCGAACTCGGCCTGTGAAAGCTGTAGAAAAAGTGGTGGAAAAAGCTGTGGAAAAAGTTGCCGAGCAACCAGATTTGGCATCCGAGCTGAAAAAGCTCAGGGAAGAATTTGCTAACCTGAAGCAAGAGAAAACGGTTGCTGAAGTTGATGCAGTGCAAGGGAAGATCGAGGAGAACAACGCTGATGTGAATTTCATTCAAAGAGGCGGTTATCAGAACAATTATCGAGGTGGTTATCAGCACCACAATCAACAGAATAACCAGCCCTACAATTACAATCATGCAAGGAATCATCCTGGATTCTCCTATGCAAATCCACAAGCTGCAGAACAACCACCGGCAGGATTTGCCGTACAAAACGGAGAAGTGGTAGAGAAGAAGAAGCCAAATCTCGAGGAGATTTTGGCCAAGTTCATGGAAGGATCCACGGATACTGTGACCAAGTTGAAACAGGAGATCTCGGGGGTGAACACAAAGGTCGATCAGGTACAAAAGCACGTGCAGATCATTGAGAATCAAGTCAGCCAGATCGCAGATGCCCTTGGGACCAAACACAAGCCGGGGCAACTTCCGAGCAACACCCAGGTCAATCCCAAGAACCAGAATCAGAGGAATGAAGTGAACGCAATCACTCTGAGAGGAGGCAAGACCTATGAAGGGCCTGAACAATCAGAAAAAGGCGCCCGAGATGATGAAGAATCCGAAGAAGAGGCCGAAATCGCCCCAGGCAAAGCTCCGTCGACTGACGGAGCATCCTCGTCGATCGATGGAGCCTCAAAAGAGGCGTCGATTGAGCCTGAACCTCGTCGCTCGACGGCTGCTCCTCAACCGCCAATGAAGAAACCGCCTCTGCCGTATCCGCAGCGGTTTGCCAAGACCAAGATGAACGAAAGATATGCACGATTTCTAGAGACAATGAAGAAGGTGCATATCAACATTCCATTGGTAGAAGCTCTTCAAGAGATGCCTGGGTACATCAAGTTTCTGAAAGACATGGTCTCTCAGAAAAGACCGTTTGTGGAGCATGAGACGGTCAACCTTTTCGAAGAGTGCAGCGCCATCATCCAAAAGAAGATGCCGATCAAAAGGGAGGACCCAGGTTCCTTCACAATTTCTTGCGTCATCGGAGGTGAGACCTTCGGCAAGGTTCTCTGCGACTCGGGGGCATCAATCAATCTGATGCCGCTTTCAATTTTCAAGCGGCTAAAGATCGGCAACATCAATCCCACGACGATCTCACTGCAGATGGCTAATCGATCAGTCTCCTATCCGAAGGGCATTGTTGACGATGTGCTGGTGAAGATCAAGGATTTCATAATCCCAGCCGATTTTGTGGTACTTGATATGGAGGAGGACCGAAATATTCCTCTAATCCTTGGGAGACCGTTTCTGAAGACCGGAGGGGCATTGATCGACATCCGAGACGGCAAGCTGACATTCTGAGTGAACAACGAGTCCGTCACGTTCTCGATTTACAAGGCAATGCAGAGGCACGACGATGGGAGCTACGCGGAAGAATGCCACATGATCAACTGCCTCAGCCCGGTGATGTCTTCCCCTTTCACCTGTTTCAAAAGTGAGCCGGATTACCTGGAGAATTGCCTGCAACACTCCCTTTCCTCGTCCACAAATCTGGAGGAAGCTACCGAGGGGATCATAGACCTGGTTGTAGAGCTGGACGTGTTCGAAGAAATCACCCGAGAGAAAGAACTTAAAAGAGAACCGCTGCCCAGCCATTACAGCAATGCTTCGTCGATCGAGTCCACTGCCTCATCGAGCAAAGCCGCAGCAACATCTTCGTCGATCGAGTCTGATGCCTCGTCGATCGACGCTCCGAAACAGACTTCGTCGATCGACGAAGATGCCTCGTCGATCGACGGCAACTTGGAAAAGTCGACCTCCAGCTCTGAACCACCAATTCTGGAGCTCAAGACACTCCCATCACATCTCAGGTACGCATTCCTAGGCTCGGACAACACTTACCCTGTTATCTTTTCTGCTTATCTTTCACAGGGGGAACTTGACAAGCTGTTACGAGTCTTGCGGACATACAAGTCCGCCATTGGATGGACCTTGGGAGACATCAAAGGGATCAGTCCTTCGCTGTGCATGCACAAGATCATCCTTGAAGAGGATGCGAAACCAAAAAGACAAGCACAACGACGTCTGAATCCTATCATGCAAGAAGCCGTCAAGAAGGAGGTTCTCAAACTCCTTGATCATGGCATGATCTACCCGATTTTCAACAGCAAGTGGGTAAGCCCTACACAAGTAGTAGCCAAGAAAGGAGGAATGCAAATTGTGAAGAACGATGATGGAGAGGAAGTAGCGCAAAGACCGATCACGGGATGGCGAGTCTGCATTGACTACCGAGCCTTAAACTCCGCCACGTGCAAGGATCATTACCCTCTTCCATTCATTGATCAAATGCTAGATAGATTATCTGGTTACCCTTTTTACTGCTTTCTTGATGGTTACTCGGGGTACAATCAGATAGCTGTGGCGCCGGAAGATCAACACAAGACGGCATTCACCTGTCCATATGGAGTATTCGCCTACCGACGGATGCCCTTTGGATTATGCAATGCGCCGGCCACCTTCCAAAGATGCATGACTGCCATCTTCCATGACTTGATCGAGGATATCATGGAGGTATTTATGGATGATTTCTCAGTTTTTGGTAGCTCATTCGATGTTTGCTTGCAGAATCTGGCTACTGTACTTCAGAGATGCACTGAGACAAATCTATGCCTCAATTGGGAGAAATGCCATTTCATGGTGAGGGAAGGAATCGTGTTGGGACATCGAGTGTCAGCCAAAGGATTGGAGGTAGATCAAGCCAAAGTGATAGCCATTGAGAAGATGCCACCACCAACAAACGTCAAAGCCGTCCGAAGTTTCCTAGGTCATTCAGGATTCTATAGGAGGTTCATCAAAGATTTCTCAAAGGTATCCCGACCCTTGTGTAACTTGCTGGAGAAGGATGTGTCCTTCGTTTTTGATGAAGACTGTCATGAAGCATTTGAGAGGTTGAAAGAAGCGCTGGTAACTGCACCAGTTCTGACTGCACCAGATTGGGATGAGCCTTTTACATTGATGTGCGATGCCAGCGATTATGCTGTTGGAGCAGCTCTGGGCCAAATGAAAGGAAGACTCTTCCATGTTATGAATCCAGCTCAGTGCAACTACACCACAACAGAAAAAGAGATGCTTGCAGTGGTGTATGCGTTCGACAAGTTCCGGCCTTATCTGATAGGCTCAAAAACAATTGTCTACACCGACCACGCAGCAATCAAGTACTTGTTTGCAAAACAAGATGCCAAGCCCAGACTGATTTGGTGGATTATGTTGTTGCAAGAGTTCGACTTGGAGATCAAGGACAGAAAGGGAAGCGAGAATGTCATCGCCGACCACCTGTCGAGGCTTGAACCGCCAGTCAAGGGAGATGATCAGCAAGTGACAATCCGAGAGACATTCCCCGACGAACAAGTCTATGCCTTGAGGGACATGAAGGAAATGTATGAATCCAAAACTCCGTGGTTCGCAGATTTCGCCAACTTCTTGGCCAGCGGTGTACTTCCTCCGGATTGCTCCCTTTATGCAAAGAAAAAGTTTCTGCATGATGTCAGATTCTACTATTGGGAGGATCCCTACCTGTGGCGCAGATGTGCTGACGGCGTCATTCGCCGCTGTGTGCCCCAGTCCGAGTGGCACAAAATCTTCGAAGCATGCCATTCATCTCATACTGGTGGACACCATTCGGCCAATCGGACTGCCTTCAAAATCCTTGCAAGCGGATTCTACTGGCCTTCCATCTACGAAGTCTGTCGCGGATGGATAACGGGCTGTGATCGCTGCCAGAGGACCGGCAACATCTCACGGAGGGACGAGATGCCACAGACTCAGGTGATTGAAGTGGAGATATTTGATGTCTGGGGGATCGATTTCATGGGACCCTTCCCGAAATCGTAAGGATTCACATACATCCTGTTGGCAGTTGATTATGTATCGCGGTGGGTCGAAGCCATTCCGACAGCCACCAACGACTCCAAAGTCGTTATCAAGTTCCTGAAGAAGCTGATGACAAGATTCGGAACACCGAGAGCCCTGATCAGCGATGGGGGATCACACTTTTGCAACAGATGGCTCTCATCTCTCCTTGCCAGATACGGAGTAAAGCACCGTGTCACCACTCCATATCACCCTCAAGGGAACGGGTTGACGGAATTGTCCAACAGAGAAATCAAGCAGATATTGGAGAAGACGGTCAAGCAAAGAAAGGATTGGGCGGCAGTTCTCGATGATGCACTCTGGGCATACCGAACCGCCTACAAAACACCGATTGGGACATCTCCGTATCAGCTGATCTTCGGAAAGTCATGTCACCTTCCTGTCGAGATGGAGCACAAAGCTTGGAGGGCGGTGAAAGAATTGAATTTAGATTGGAAGACAGCCGCAGAAGACCGCGCCATGGCACTGAATGAATTAGAAGACTTTCGGGACGAGGCCTATGAGAACAACGTCATCTACAAGAATCGAGCGAAGAGATTCCACGACAAATAGATCCGCTCGCATGTCTTCACTTCAGGTGATAAGGTTCTCCTCTTCAAATCCCGTCTTCGATTCATGCCCGGAAAGCTTCGATCAAAGTGGGCCGGACCATACACTGTAATCAGCCAATTCATGAACGGTGTAGTTGAATTAGCCGGACAAGATGGAAAGACCTTCAAAGTGAACGGGCAAAACCTGAAACCGTACTACACCCCTCTTCAGATTGGAGCAGTGGAGAAGTACTACTTGAACCGCCCTTAAAAGTCAGGTATTGTCGAGCTAGCGACAATAAACCAAGCACTGATTGGGAGGTAACCCAACAGTTTCCTGTTTTAATTATTTCTTTTATTTTCGCATCAATTCAGTTTCGTTTTTTTTTTTTTTTTTTTTTCAAAATTGTGTCAAGTCCAGTCGGGCCACGACGATCGTCAGAAATTGGCATCGATCGACGAGGAAAAATCAGCTTCGTCGATCGACGCCATTTCTCGTCGATCGACGAGAAAAAATTGGCTTCGTCAATCGACGAAGACGCCTTGTCGATCGACGCGATCGATTCTGGGCCGCGAACAGAGACGGGTTTTTAAACCCCCTCACCTCATTTTCTTCCTCACAAACACAAACACACGCACGATTTTTCTCTCCCAACCCCAAACTCGAACTTTTCTCTCCAAAATCGTCGAAATCAACCACGGTATGTACACTAACACTCTCCTTTTCGATTTATTCACATGATTTGAAGGATTCGAGCATGATTTTCGATAAAATTTTAGTTTGGAGCCCTTGTTTTCATTTTGCAAATTTTGTCGATTTCGTTGCTATTCGTGGTGATTACTCGATATGGTTTGTGGTTTTCATCGATATACTTGCTCGTGATTGATCTGTGCTTGAGTTTCATTGAATTTTTCATACGAATGTTTGGGGGGAATTTTTCTTGTTTGGGAGATTTTCTAGCTTTATTATTTCTGGATCAAATTCTGTCAAACGTGATGATAATAGGCTAGAATTGAGAGTGAATTGCATGAATGTCGAACCAATTTTGCATGGGTACATCGATTTCTTCGGATTTTTGCTCAAATTGGATATGCTTGCATTGGGATTTTGTGAATAATGGTGATGAATTTTGACAAATCCTTTCTCTACCCTTGCAGATTGACAATGGACTTCCAACCCACATTCAACAAACGGTCTCACCAGAAGCGTTACGAGAAGTTCTTGGGGGAAGAGTTCGCAATCCGACAGACACTCTATCCCTGCCCGGAGACAATGCATCTGCTGGGCATTCGTAACGATGTTGAGAACCTCTTGGAGAGGATCGGCTGGGGTGCATGGGTGACAGGCCGTTGGCCAACTTATCCGGCATTGGTCTTGGAGTTCTTTGCATCACTCCGAGTCTTTGAGGTCGAACCAGGACCAGAGCCTACCACAATTGGGTTCCAGCTGATGAACAATTACCACGAGCTCCCAAGGAACCAGCTCAAGAAAATTTGGGGAGTCTACGAAGGAGGAGATGGTGTTCCTCCCCCAAGCTTCGACAGTGCTCGCTTCTGGTCCCAAATCGCTGCAGAGGCCAGCGATGACTTGCGCGTCTTCGACTCGGGGAATTTGAAGGCCTCTTCCATCGACAACCCTGTTTTCAGATACATCCAGAGATGTATGGGGGTGTCGATTTCAGGCAGAAACGAGAGTGGCAAGGTCAGAATTGGAGAACTCTACGCCCTCTACTGCATGTTGACAGAGGGAAAGTTCAGCTTCAGAGCGTTTATCATGGACCATTGGAAGAAGCAAATCAAGGCCAAGAAAGGAACATTTGGAGCGGGGGACTGATCACCCCGATTGCAGAATTTGTGGGGATTGACTTGTCCCAGTTTGAGGAGCTCAATGATGACAACCGAGGTCTTGGCACGGGGGCTTTGGTGAGGATGATGATGATTTCGCCACGGGAGAGAGGTTGGTCCATGCGGATGTCCATTGGAGACCAGTTTCCACTGCCGAACCGGCACCTCACACACGTCACCGATTATCACTTCCTTGATAATTGGTTGATGAGCACCCCCGCTCACATGAGGTTGATGATCGGTGCACGAGGAGGTCCAGGCACCTCCAGACTTCGACACCGACCACGGACCCAGCCGGACCAGAGAGAGCCACAGCCGCCCCCAGAAGCTGATGAGGAGGACGAGGACGAAGATGACGAGGGAGGACAGCACATTGCCGATCACACTGGTGGACAGCCGCCACACCACTTCGCGGGAGAGTCTTCATCTTCCGGGGTAGATCTGGCGACGATCTACCAGTACATGCAGCAGCAGGCCGTTTTGCAGGCAAACTTCCAACGGAATGTGAACACGAGGTTAGATAACCTCGATGTTCAGATGCAGCAGCTGCTCCTCAACACGCAGCCTCCGTCCAGTTCCCAGCCCCAGCAGAGTGTTCGACAGGAACCCCGCCGCCGATTGCCAGTGTGGGCATCTTCTGATGTTCAGATGGAGGATCCTTCCGATGAGGAAGAATGAGGTATCGTTTCTCTTTTCCTTATCTAACTTTCAAACTTTTCCACTCTTTCGAGTGAATAAGTTTGGGGGGATGATGATAGGAAAAGGGAAACGTTTGTTTGTTTTCAATTTTTTTTTTCTGCTTTTTGTTGATTTTTCATTGTTTTTGATGTTTTTGTTTTCAAATTTGAACCAGCACCATCCTTGTTCTTTTGCTTCATTGTGAACAATCTGCATGGCTTTTTACTTAAAATTAGTATTTTTGAACTCTTGATTTGTGGTACTTGTTCTAAGTGAATAGTCCGAGCATTGTTTAGGAGCTTTTGAACATAGGACAGTCGGAACTTTTTGATTATGATGGTGTTATGATTACTTATTTATCTTTGCTTAAGCTAGAATTATTGATTGGTAATCGAGATATTTGCTGATTAAGAATGATAATTTGTGTGATAGAGTAGCCGATGATAGGAGCTGTTTTGCTTGATATGTTGATATTTGAAACTTAAATTCTTGCATGATGACTGTTCGAAATTGGTTAATTATTAAGGAGCAACGAAATTTCTACCTTGTGAGATTTGTGCCAATTTTTCGTTTGATGAGTGACAAAGTTGTTAGATTTATTTCCTAGAATTTGACGAATTTCTCTCTTGAGGTTGCATTAAGTGTGGTAATAGGGTGAAAATGATTTTAGGCATGTTCTTTCGAAGCCATTCCCCATACACTAACCTTGAATCTTCACTTGTAGCCCCTTTGAGCCTTGAATGAATTTTTCTTTGATTAGAAGGGTTGATGAATAAGATGATTGTGATTTGTTGATGGTATGAATTGTGGGAATGTGATGAGAGGCCATGTGAGGCCATGAACGAAAAGAAAGAAAAAAGGGGGTTTCCATGAAAAAGTTAGAAAAAGAAAAATGAACATTGGTGAAAGAGAAAGAAACTCACTTATGTTGTTCATAAAGCAAGTTCTTAGGAATCGCGAGAATGATGAAAAGAAAAGAAAGGAAAAGAACAAGATTGTGTGTGAGAATAGAAAAAAAAATGATGTGGTTATGATATGTTTGAGTCTTTGGGTTTGATTGAAATATTTTGAGTCACTTAGCCAAAAATATCCTACCTTTTAGGTAAGCCACATTACAACCAAATGAAGACCTTTCTGATTCCCTGAAAAACCGCACTAACAAGTAGTGGAGAGATGAGAAATTTGTCAAACCTATGGTGAAATAAACTAAAACTTTGATTGTGTGAAATTTCAAAACCCTTTTTGCTTGATTGAGTGATGAGTGCAAACACTGCCCGGTGAGGTTTCTCCTTAATAGTTTACCAATGAGAATTTGTTTGGATTGCATGATTTTTGTGAATAAGTGAAACTTGGATTGCGAAATAGGCTTGTGAGGCATTGCACACTCGTATCTGCATTTGATTGTAATTCTTTTCTGTGAATTGATCGAGGACGATCAATGGTTTAAGTTTGGGGGAGTTGATAAGTTAGGATTTTCACCAACTTATCTTATTGTTCTTTGACTGATTGTGTAGTGTTTAGATCGTTTTTGTACTTGTTTTCGTGCATGAGTTGGTTTTTGTACTTGGAATTTTGTGTTTGATGAATCGTGCAGGTTTCTAGTCGAAAAACAGAGGAGATAGGATCCAGTGCTCGAAACCTCGTCGATCGACGAGGGCCCTTAGTCGATCGACGAGGCGTGTTGATGGACAAGCGATCGACGGAAGAAGAAGGCCTCGTCGACCGACGCCATTCAGACGCGATCGACGAGGAAAGATGTTGAGATGCGATCGACGCCATTCAGACGCGGTCGACGCGCATGCGGAAATCCTGTTTCTCATCTGATTTGGAGATAGATGCATATCTAATCCTAGATCATGCTAGATACATCTTTCATCATTATAAATACTCATGTATAATTCGTTTTTCAGAGAGCGCACATGTTTTTAGAGAGAAAAAGTTAGAGCAATCATTAGAATACTAGAGTTGAAGAATTTTTATGTTTGAAGACAAGTTTCTACGAGAAGATTTCCGGATTCCAGTTTTTATGATATTCAGGTTGTATTTTTCTATGATCAATATTACCATGAATATGTGTAACTAAATCCCTTCTCAGATTCTAGGGTTTTGAACTATCAATGTATGCATGTTTTGATTAATTGAATTATTTTCCCTTTCCCTTCGTAGTTTGTGAAATCTGGTTTTATTCTTAATCTTTAAGTATGTTGGCCACAACTTAGGATTACTAGTTGAATTCTAGAGACGTAACTGTAATAGTTTTCAATCGAAAGAGATTTTCACAATATAATTTGATTTCTTGTCGTAACTGAAGGAGATTAATTGTAGGAATAAATCTGTAGGACTTGGGAGTTAGTTAATTTATCTTGAGACCGAACGGAGATAGGTAATTGACTAATCTACTTTACGAATTGTCAGACAAAGAAGTTCGTAATAATTTTCTGATGTTTCACTACGAAGAGGAATTAAAATTGGGAATTAATCGATTTGTTCATACATGTTATACTTGATAGGTAGATATCCCTGGAATCTGTTCTTCTCATATTTGACTTCAAAAGCTTTTTAATTTTCCTGTTTACTTTCCGATAGCAAGTATTGCGATTTTCAAAACAACCAAAACCTTTTCATTCGATTTTCCTATTCAATATTTTCAAGAACGCCTGACTTAGTACTTCAAGATTTTTCGTTATTTCTTTCCCTGAGGGATCGATAATTTTATCTTTGCCACTATATTATTAGCTTTGCTAAGTCACTGTTAAATAATTCTAGTGATCAACAAGCAAGGAGGGAAATTCAATTAGATAGTTCCTCCCCATTCGCTAAGCTTCTGTCAATGATGGAACAGGCGGTGGAGCAGGTGTTGGTGGCAACCAAGTCTCAGTCGATGCGTGTTTCAGATTAAGAAATTTAGGAAGATAATATAACAGTTCAAATACCATTGGAGGTTCTTGGTGAAGCAATGGTGGCAACCCAATTTGAGTCAGTGTAGTAAATTCAAGAGACCGAAGGAGAGGATGTGAGAGTTGCGACACCCTTGGAGAGTCATATTAAAGATAATGTAGGTATTGGGGTTCCAGCTACACTCACTATCATTCATAGTCCAGTTATGGGTAGGCAAAGCTAGATCAAGAGCAAAAGAAGGTGAAGATAGAGTTGTCTATGATGTCAGTAGAGAGGATAATCAAGAGGACCAAAGATCAATTCATTTTTGTGAGATTAATTGGTGTGAAAAGACGTTACAAGAGACCAAGCAATTGTCGATATTTGAAGACAATACTACGCCAGACAAGCCAACTAAAAGTGATGTACAATGGTCGATTGTATCTGGCACCAACGAGGATTTGAGGACACATCATTTTGAAGAGGAGGGAAATGATGGAGATCCTCGTGGGCTAAAAGTTGGAGAATTAATTTTGAATTTTAAGTACTTTAAATTTAATTTCAAATTTTATGCAGTTAGTTCTAGGTGTTTAGATATCATTTTATTTCAAAGATATTAAGATATATTTATTGTATATCTTGATAGATTCGATAAGGTTTAGATTTATTTGCCTAGTTAAATTAGGTTTAGAGATTTGATTTTCTCCCTATAAATAGGGCTTCATATTTTCATTGTAATTTTGTTTCCAGATTTCAATTTTTAGTTAATAAAAATTGTGAGTTTATTTCTCCAATTCTGAAGGCTCTTGAATTTCTATGGAGTACCTTGAAATTCAATATTGACTTATCAACCGGACTTACACATCCGTTTGTGGTGTCTTCATTATATCCATCGTTGTTGGGGCGAGTTGCTTATTGGGTCGTAGGGGTTCGTTTTTGTCCTTGCCTACGGTTCTCTAAGGGTTGACTTCATAGGTGTTGGATTTACCCCATCGTATCAAGTTTCAATATGTTTCCGCGTCGCATCAGAGTCATTTCAGTCGAGTTACTGGGCTGCGATCCAAACCTTGCCGGCGAGGATCGTATCATTTTTGTATCCAGAACCAGGTCGTGTCTTTCTTTTCCTATCAAAAATACATGCATTATAGTACATTAACATCTTCATTATAAGGCAACATTTTTTATTCATTTTCAATTTTTTTAACTTATCTTGTATTTTAGAGAGAAATACATGCATTATAGTACATTAGCATATTATAAGACTGGTCAAAGCTAAATCCGCATACAGATTATAGCAAACGGCAAATAGATTTATAAGTAACCACAAGGTTGTCGAACCCAAGGGTTTTTACAATGAAAATATCTTATGCATTGATTATATTTTTTCAATTCCTTGTTTGGGAAAATCAATCTTCACAGGGGTTTTAGGGTTTTGAAAATAACTTTTAAAAGGAATTTGAATAAATAAAAACTCAGATGCTAGGGAAATTTACCAATATGATCAACATACAAGAAACAAATAATTCAAACCCATATAATACATGTAGTGGGAAATATGTTAACTTGGAATTAATTCCTTGGTCGGGCAATTAAAACCTAGATTACTACTGAGTGATTATCTAATCTCGGCCTAAAAAATAAACAATAGTCAATCTCAATATAAAATCAAATTTTATCCTACAATCGAATTCTTCTTGATCGGATAGAAAATCAATTATATTAAATTATTCTTCCTATTATCAATTTTCACCTCTGGGTCCATCAATTAATAACTAAAACATATTCCAATTTTCATCTCTCGATCCTTCAAGTGAAAATAGATTTGAAAATAAAATCAGAGAATCTAAGCCAATTAGGGTTTGAATAATTTGAATCAAAACATGCACACAGATGGAGAAACCCTAGAATCTGTTAAAGGTTCTAGTTTGGCATATTCAAATCAGTCATTGAAACAAGAATTAAAGATTGCATTAAATTAAAACTTAATGGAAAATAAAGCACAAAAATTAAAAGGTTGATCCAATTCTTCTAACTCTTGAATGATAAAGTAAAATTGAAAATTAATCACTGGATGAAAAATAGAATATTCAACATAAACCTAATACATGAGTTTATGTAGAAGTAGAGTTAGGATTTGAGGTCTTGAACTTCAGGGTCAAGTGATATATGACAACTTCAACTCAAATCTCACCCCAAACATGCAAAATCGCATATTCCATCTTGAAAAATACTAGCGTCGAGCGATATCAGCACACATTGATTCACACGCTTCTCTCCTTATCGATGTCTTCCTTTGGTAAAAATTCTTCAATGTCGAGCACCTCTACGTCGACCGACATGGAGCCGTCTTTGTCGACGAAGACTTCCTTTCCATGTCACTTATCTTCCTTGCAATTCGGTCACAACGGGAGCTATTGTGGCAATTTTCTTCGTGTTTCAATCAACTTTCACCCCTTTTGATTTATTTTCCATCAAAATGAAGCACTACAAACATAATACCCTCTAAAATACACTCATGCTCAATTTATTTATTAAAACAGAATCAAATGCATAAAATAAATAAGAAAATAATGCAATAAGTGAATAGATATATAACCTTATCAATTCCCCCAAACTTAAACACTTAATTGTCCTCAACCAAGAGAAAGAATAAACCAAAACCTTAAGTAATTTTACGTGCAATGCCTCACAAGATTCTTCAGATTCAAAACCGAAAATCAATATCACACAAAGACTTTGAAAGACTCAAATAATCAATAAACTGTGGAAGACTCACTGGAAAAGTTTTTCACTCATTCACACAAGTGTTTAGGGTTGAATATAAGTGCACACAAAAGTTATGCAAGTTAAGTTCTACCATAGGCTTGCAAATATTCTAATTCTCCCCTGTAAATATGTGCACACAAGACTAGAATCAAATAGGACATTCCATTTGGTTGTAATGTAAGGCTTTTGTAAAAGGTAGGAAAAATTTGGTCAAGAGACTAAAAAGGAGATCTTAAGGTAGCTACTCTCAACATATCAAAATCATCATCTATCATCATCCACCTTTGTACTTAATTAAGACAATTCAAAGCACAACAACTCTTATCTCTTTTTTTTTCTTTTTTTTTTCACATCCTTTTATGCTCTTATTATTGTTTCTTTCTTTTTTATATGTAATGAGCTTATAGGGACATAAATATTATTTTTTTTCTAAGAGTTTCATTTTCTTTTGTACTCCAATTATAAAAATTCTAATACATTCACAATTATTCTACCATTATTCTTCCCCATAATCTCATAGACAAGACAAAAACAACCTCACTATCATAAAAATCTCATAGATAAGACAAAAAAAATGAAGGCTCAAAAGGGGCTAACTAGGGATAAAATATTATAAGGTACAGTGTTTGGGATACATTGCTTCACAAATATGGCCTAAATTCATTTTATAGACTTGTGCACACTAGCAGTCTTGAAACAAAAACAGAGAAAGTTCTAGATATACTCAATCATGTGCGACCCACAATCAAAATAAAAGCTCAATTCTCACACTTGGGACAAAATTTCTTCCACAAAAAACATCAAATCCTCATCAATCATCGTGCCAATGCAAGTATCAAATCAGTAAGTTATGTGGTATTCTACATTCATGGGCATTCTCAACTACAATTGCAATCATTCTAGACAACTGTCAATCAATTCTAATCTCCTCATAACTAAAAAAAAGGTTTCCCACGTAATCACAGAAAATTTCAAATTTTCACAAATTTCTACCTAGGCAAAGAATTAAAATAAAGAGAGAGCAATAAAAATGATAGAAAATAGTTTCAACCCCCTTAGTCTTCCTCCCCCAAACTTATTCGAATCACAGGGAGAATAAGTTTGAGAATCAGACTTATGGTTTGAAACTGTACATTAATTGTTGTCTCATACACCAATTTTTCATCCTTCAATCTTCCCGACTCGTGCGACATGAACTTCTGGCTGCTAGCACTCCACGTCGACCGACACAAATCCACTTCGATCAATATGGAGCCTTCTGAGTAGACCCCTTAGGTGGTCAAAGTGTGCCACATCGCTAGTCTCTGTGTCGATCGAAATAGAGCTCTCTTTTTTTTCAACTACACGAAGGGTTAAATAGAACAAAAATGAAAATATAAAGGAAAAATTTAACCGAAAGCATCAAAACGATGGGTTACCTCCGATCCAGTGCCTTAGTTATCATCGTGGCTCGACACAACTTTAGCTTACCAAGATGGTCAAGTCCAGACTTCGACCCCTTGAATGCACAGTATAGACTCGCCGGTCTTTGACAATGTTGGTGAACTCGAATTAAGGTAGCTTAATTTGCGATTTGATTGCACTCTTTCTACTTCTTCTTTTTGTCAATTGAGAAAGTAAAGGCCTCATTATTGCCCGTTAGGGTGATTTCACCAATCTTGCAGTCAATGAGAATTCCAGCGGTGTCAAGGAACTCTATACCCAGGATCATCGGCGTGTTGGCATCTTCCTTCATCTCGTAGATCACAATATCAACAGGAAAAACAAGGTGGGCAACTCCTATAAAAATATCATCCACAATTCCTTTTATTCGACACATAATTTGACAGGAGCATCAAATTGATGCTTGCCCCCGTGTCACATAGTGATGATAATTAAAAAGGTCCAAAATTGAAGAATTTAATTAAGGCATTTGGTCTGAATTAAATTATTGAAGGGTCCAAAATTGAAGAATTTAATTAAGTCATCTACACTTAATTAAATTATTGAAGTTGTGATTTATGATACATAAAAATATATCTAGATATCGTTGAAGAAGAGAGAAGATTTAATTTGTCTTAATATATCTTAGATATTTATTTGATTTGATTTTTAGCAAGATTTGATTTCTAGATTTATTAGGATTTGAATTGATTTCCTAGTATGATTAGGATTAGATTTGATTACCTAGTTTGATTAGGATTATATTTGATTTTCTCCCTATAAATAGGGATTCATATTTTCAAATAATTCAGTTTTCAGTTTTCAATTTAAATTAATAAAATTTGTGAGTTTATACCAATTGTAAAAGCTCTTGAATTTCTGTGGAGTACATTGAAATTCAATATTGAATTATCAATCGGACTTAAACATTCGATTGTGGTGTTCTCCCAAGTTATGTGTCAATAATTCTTCAGCTTCTTGGAGCGTATATGAAATTTTTATGGAATACGTCATTTGAAGGATCAAAATAGCGTTGCTTAACTTGCATCCTTTCGTCGTTTTTGTTTCCAGTTCCATTCGAGTCGTTTCTGCATCCTGTCAATTCTTGATCCTGGGCTACGATTCTTATTCCACCTATGAGGATCATATCATTTTGGTATCAAGATCCAGGTCATGTCTTTCTTTTCTCCTCCTTTAAACTTCGCATCTTGTCTAGTTTCTTGTGTCAAAAAAATTGAGTCTTTATCATCTGTCATCTTTTGTCTGTTCGTGTCTTGTCCACTTCATTTTTTTTTCAGTTTTTGTTATTTTTTATTTTTTATTTCCTTTTTATTATTATTTAGTTTTATTTTCATTTTTTAATTATCTTATCTATCTCATTCATATTTATCTATATCTATCAAATCCACATATTTATTTGTATCCACTAATATTTATCCATATATATATATATATATATATCTTATTCATATCAAATCATATACATCCATATAGAGGAGGGATCCTGTAAAAAAAAATTCCCCTGTAAGAAAAAAGAATGAATCATGTCCATTAGATCTAAAAAAATCAATGGTTGATATGTAAACAAGCAATGACTAAAACGCAATTAAGCAACAAAATAATCAAGCAACAACTTAAACAAAATCAAGCAACATTGTAATCAAGCAACGATCTGAATACAATCAAGCAACATCATAAACACAATCAAGCATCTTTCTCACTTTCTCACGTTAAGAGTTTTCTCACTGGATCCGCTCCCCATCCATATATATCTCATCTAACCATATCCATATCCATATGTATCTCATCCATAATTATCCATATCATATTCATCAATACATCTACCCATATCTATTTTAACCATATCTAAGCATTTATCTAATCCATTTATCCTTATCTATCCATATATATAATCCATCCATATTTTTTCCATATCAATCATATCCTCTTTCATCTATACCTATCTTTTTTAGGGTTTAACAAAGTCAAAATTAGAATGATACACGAGCGTTGAGTAATCAATCATTATGAGTGATACACAAGAGCTTGTATGATGGTGAGGCCTACTCTTTATTATTCGCAGAATGGCTGAAACTGAATATGAGGATAATGATGTTGATCCTAAACTTCAAATAAGCTATATGATGAAGATTTTGAAATCTGACTTAAGAAAGATGAGGAAATCGGGGACGGAAATGTTGCATCAAAGTCTTGAAAAGCTTCAATCATTGGTGGAATGGTATTGCCATATCTTCCTCAACTTCCTCCAAATGGGTTTCACTTGGTGTCACTAGTTGAAGCTCCTTATTTTTGACAATTACCAACACCTAGATTTTTAACATTTAATTACTAGGTGTGTTCATGTAACTTGATGCAATTTCTATTTTAATCAAGAAATCGTATTATTCATTATAGTGTACTTCAATCTAATTTCTACAATGTATTATTCATGCTCATTTGATACTAACACATGCTTGCGTAATCATTGTCCCCTTATCAAGCCTTTCATATTTAACCATCATATTCATCATGTTTCCCACCAATCCAAGTATCTTAGTCATCCAAAATACTTTTCTTAATCTCTTTTAACCGAGTACGTGCTCATAGAGCTTATATTTGTCTTATGGTAACTTATCGTCTTCTCTTTAGGTGATGCAACAACCAACTAAAAAAATGTTCTAGCTCTAAATGCAAGTAAGTGATCAATTAACAATGCAATATATTCAAAAATATTTTCAGCTAGAAAAACATGTTTGTTTAATTTATAAAGCATGTTGATGCAAGTAATTTGACTATATGGTTTCTAACTTTGTGAAATTCTTAGTTATGCACTTAAGATGTGATGCTGTTTCAAAATGATGTCAATTAAAATATACAGAGAGTTTGGGTATGAAATTTTATATTCATAAACTATATTTTTAGATGAATATGCTCCAATTGATGTTTAGTAAAAATCACTTTTCGTTTAATGATAATGACTTGAAAAATAATAGGAAGACTCTAAAACATGTTTAAGATCTAGGATTTGAGAATTTTCTGAGATGTATAAATGCAGTTTCAAAGTCGATTCTTCAGCACACGACACAGGATGACACATTTTGTTCCAGAGTGTGTAACTTTCTATGAACATATTATTTTAACATGAAACTAAAGTCTAAAAATTTCTAACTCGTATAGGTATAACATAATTAATTTTCAGCTCGTTCAGGACCCATTTTATCCATCTGAAACATCCAAACAGAAAGCTCAATTTAAAGACTTCACCACAACATGCTCATTTCACTAGAACAAGTACAAAGTCATGGCAAATCATCCTTCAACAACACATATGCTCAATTTCAGACACCAAACATCTCATATCATGATCATATAATATAAATCTCGAGCTATATCATGCATACAAGGAATATATCATCAATAAACAACAACATATCTAAAGTATAGCTTCATTTGGTCCTAGTTTTCTATCCTAGTGCATCATATGCCTTCAAAATCGAAATGGGGCTTCTTGATCTTGCATGCAAGCTTCTATCATGTTATATAGGTCCTAAAGAGGGTAAATAATGTTACGTGAAGAGTTTAAGTTTCAGATTTGAGCTCTCTTGTCCAAACTTTCGATATGGGGTTTCTAGTTCCTATTTGCTTTCTTCTTGCTTCGAACTCCTTGTAGTCTTCAAGATCTACGATGTTGTTCCAAAAATCTTCACTTTCCAGATTTCAAGGTAGTAGAATGATGAAGCTTTATGGTTTATGAGATAGAAGAAGGTGTGAGGGTAAAGTTGGTGCAAAAAATGGAGGTGATTGGTGATGGTTTGAGGCGGTTATGTGGGTTTAAGTGTAGCTGCCAGCTTGAAGCTTTAATGGTGTTCTTCCATGGAGTATAGTGGTTAAGAACATGGAATTATGATGGTGGAGAGGGAATGGTCAATCATAGGGTGAAGGAGGGGTGAGGTTGAGTGTAACTCTTGCTCTTCATGCATAATTCTCATCATTGTGTTTAATTGTTTTTTACTAATTTGACCCTCAATTATTTAGATGGCTAGGCTTGACTTTCCTTCTAGAATGCCTACTATAGTAATTAGACCATACACTCACAATACTAAAAATATTTTGAGTGCTTAAAATTTCTTTCACAAATTATAATATATGGTTGGGAATTAAATATAATCATCCTCTTATTGTCTATAGTGATGACCGAAAATAATAAGAAAAATTTTAGGAAATAATATTCGAAAATTTACATTGGAAACAAATCGTAGTAATTTATAAAATGCTAGCACATTTCCTTCGAGTATTCTTCAAGCATAGGGTCGAAATTTTCATGAAACAATGTAGGAATTTTAAATTCCAAAATTCGTCTTGGAATTAATCTCGACCAATTTATCTTAATCAATTTTAAGTAAACATATATGTATATCTGTGTGTGCGCTCGAAAATAATCCCATGAAATAAAAATATAATATGGTGGGATTAAATTTAATTCCTCTCATGTTTGCACTTCTATTTGGTTCATTTTATACTTCATCTATTTGGGCTCATCACATGTATGGAGATAAATAATAAATGAGTTCACTAGCCCATTACTCATGAATTAATATTTTGGACTCAAATCATAATAAGAAGGTCGAGAATAATTATAGGTAGGCCGATAAATATTATTCGTAGCTTAAGTCATCATCGAGAATGATTATGATAATTATTTAGCATAAGAAGGAGCGAAAATTGCGGGGTATTACACAATTTATGTCAGGACTACGAACCGACGTTCAAGCATCAATTGCCTACCTCACTAGACTGGACTACAAAAACTCGATCCATCGAGCTCTTATCATCGAAGTAGCACTGGAAAATGGTCTTCGAGCAGCCCTCTTAGCCAGCAAGCCAGAATAGCCAGCCGAAATGAACTAAGAGAAAGTAAGAAGATGTTCCTCAGACTTCTATTTCAGGACAAAAGAGGATTTGGCAAGGCAACAAGAATTTCTACAACAATCAGGCCAAAAACCAAAGGAACTTTCAGAACCAAGGAAATAACCGCAAAGGCAATTTTGCCATCAGACGCTGCAACCACTGTGGGAGAAATCATCAAGGAGAATGCATTGTACTTCGTGCAAATTCTACAACTGCGGAAGGATGGGAGACTATTCATCCCAGTGTCGCCAAGACAACAACCGGCAAGATTTTCAAAACCAGCATTGAGGTAACCAAGGAAACACTTAACTATGAGCACTGCAAGGCTGATCAAGAAAAGCCGATCTAGCAGGTGCCTCAGCAATAGCAGCAACCGTTACAACCACAATCACAACATCGACAATAGCAAGCTCAACAGCCAGCACGCCAGGGAAGAGCATATGCTCTGGAACAACCTAAAGAGAAGGAGGATCAGGGAAACCTGACAGGTATGGGACTAATTAACCAGTTGCCTATTATTGTGCTTTCCATCACTGCATATAAAATTCTTTCATATCCAAAGACTTGATGGATTTATATACTGAAAGCATTATGATTAGTATATTATATACAAGGTTTTAGTTAATATATTGGGAATCATGAATGTTGTATGTTCATCTTCTATCTCAATTAACAAACAAGTATCGCAAATGCTTTGTCCCCTTATCTCGTTGATAGGGAGATCATACGGTGTGTACTAGATCATGGAAGATTATATGGATCGCTTGACCTAGAAAGATATAAAAAGTTATCATAGTGGAGATAGTCCCTGGATAGACTTTCGATATAGCCTACAGTATACGCAGTAATAAGCAGTTTATCTTGGTTGCTTGGTATGCTGGTGTGTGCGGTAGGCATTGATAGGACCTAAGTTGAGATCGATTCTTTTATCTAACATTTAAGGAATCTTGATCTTGATGGCCTGATGGAATCCAAAGCCTAGACAAAGGTACAGAGGTATACACAGATTTGTGTGTCACTTTGCGATACTATGGTCGAGAGTCTTTGTTGCACTCGTATATATGTATCTTGGGTGGTAGCAGTTTGTGTATGAATGTTTGTGACTGGAACTAGGTAACCATATCCAGTATAGGATGGTGACATTCACTGAGAAGCTCAAAAGGTTCGTTATGCTAAAGTCTCACAGACTCATTAAGTTCAATCATAAGTGAAAAATGTTGAGTGGATTGACTCGAGAATAAAAGATGTTAATTAATTTATTGGCTCCTTAGAGCTTAAATTAATTAATGAATGTTTGTTACCTTAAATATATGAATATATCAAGCCTAAGCAACCCGTTCCTCATAACGTGGTAAGAAAGAGGTAGGACAATATTTATTCTCTGGTGGAATGAATCATTATTAATTAATTAATTACATTTTGGGTTGAATATGAGAATTAATTAATTGATAGGTCTTCTTTGTTATTTACATCCTGGTCCCTGGTCTGGCCCTTGAAAGCTCAAGCCCATCTGATATCAGATTTCACCTTTAAATACCCCTCAGGTTCTAAGATCACAACACACCACAAGCTCGTAAGTTTCTAAGCAGCAAACCAGAGTTTAGGAGCTGCCGTAGGCGACACAAAATGTGAGAAGAGGGAGGAAATTCTACTTCTCGATAAACATGAAATCCGGAGGGGATCTTCACCAAATTTTCGGATCGGAGCTGGGATACGGATCCAAAGATCAGATCTGGAGGATTAATTTCTTCTTCTATCTCCTAGTTTTCAAAACTATTCATTTAATTTAAGAAGATTTAATCCCTTCATCCTGTAGGATTAAACCTTGTTGCACAAGAAAGAGTGTTGAAGATCAAATCCCTGCGCAATCAGTTCAACACATCATACGATCCAGATATTCCGCATAAACCATTCTATGAATTTCAATAGGAGTATGCTAGGATTTAATTATAGGCATAACAATTCTTTTAGATATCCAATGTTCAGCCTGGGTTATGGATTGGCAATTCAGTTTGCAACAATTCGTTCAAGACTGCGTTCAGAATTTTGGACTTAACACCAAGTGAACAAAGAACGTTCTGTGCATTGATCGCGTATATTTTTAACCCGCGACTTAGCAAAGCTAATAATATAGCGGCAAATGAAATTATCGATCCCTCGAGGAAAGAAATAACGAAAAACCTTAAGTACTAAGTCGATCGTTCTTGAAAATACTGATTAGGAAAATCAGATAAAAAGTTTTGTTGTTGTTTTGGAAATCGCAATATTTGATATTGGATATTAAACAGGAAATTGAAAAGCTTTTGAAGTCAAATAAGAGAAGCACAGATTCCAGGGATATCTACCTATCAAGTATGACATGTATGAATGAATTGATTATTTCCCAATTTTAATTCCTCTTCGTAGTGAAACATCAGAAAAGTATTACGAACTTCTTTGTTGGACAATTCGTAAAGTAGATTAATTAATTACCTATCTCCGCTTGGTCTCAAGATAAATTAACTAACTCCAAAGATCAACAGATTTATTCCTACAATTAATCTCCTTCAGTTACGACAAGAAATCAAATTATATTGTGAAAATCTCTTTCGATTGAAAACTATCACAGTTACGTCTCAAGTAATCAACTAGATAATCCTAAGATGTGATCAGCAAATCAGAATTATGAATAAGCACAAATTTCACAAACTACGGAGGGAAGGGGAAAATAATTCAATTAATCATAACAAGCATACATTGATAGTTCGAAACCCTAGAATCTGAGAAGGGATTTAGTTACACATGTTCATGGTAATATTCATCATAGAAAAATACAACCTGAATTGCATAAAAGCCGGAATCCGGAAATCTTCTCGTAAAAACTTGTCTTCAAACATAAAACTCTAAAAACTCTTCAATGATAAATTCTTGTAATTGTTCTAACTCTTTTCTCTCTCTAACTCTGGTCTCTCCTTCTCAAAAAATGAATTTTACATGAATATTTATAGAGGTGAATGATGTATCTAGCAGTATCTAGGGTTAGATATGCCTTAATCTCCAAATCAGATCCAGACTAGGATTCCCGCATGCGCGTCGACCGTGGCAACCTGGCGTTGATCTCTGGGCCTGGAACATCCTCGTCGATCGACGAGCATGGGCAGCGATCGACGAGGCCTTTGCTTCCGTCGATCTCCCTTTTCCCATCGTCGAGCGCTTGGCTTTTCTTTGCCTCGTCGATCGACGAGCCTCTTCGTCGATCGACGGGGTGCTGAAACTGGAATTCTAATTCTTCTCTATTTTTCGACTAAAAACCTGCATGATTCATCAAACACGACATTCCAAGTACAAAATCCAATTCATGCACGAAAATGATACAAAAAACGATCTAAACACTACACAATCAGTCAAAGAACAATAAGATAAGTTGGTGAAAATCCTAACTTATCAACTCCCCCAAACTTAAACCATTGATCGTCCTCGATCAATTCACATAAAAGAATCCCAATCAAATGCAGATACAAGTGTGCAATGCCTCACAAGCCTCTTTTGCAATCTACGTTTCACTTATTCACATAAATCATGCAATCCAAACAAATTCTTATTGGTAAACTATCGAGGAGAAACCTCACCGGGCAGTGTTTGCACTCATCGCTCAAACAAGAAAAAGGGTTTTGAAATTCACACAATCAAAGTTTTAGTTTATTTCACCATAGGTTTGACAAATTTCTCATCTCTCCACTGCTTGTTAGTGTGGCTTTTCAGGGAATCAGAAAGGTCTTTATTTGGTTGTAATGCGACTCACCTAATAGGTAGGATATTTTTGGCTAAGTGACTCAAAATATTTCAATCAAACCCAAAGACCCAAGCATATCATAACCACATCATTTTTTTATTTTATGCACATTCTTGATCTTTCTCTTTTCTCTCTTTCTCTTTTCTTTTTTTTTTTCTCGGGGTTCCTAAGAACTTGCTCTTAGTTATTTATGAACAACATAAGTAAGTTTTCCTCATTTTCTTTCTCTTTTTTTTTTTTCACCAATGTTCATTTTTCTAACTCTTCCCATGGAAACCCCTAAAACTTTTTCTTTTCTCTCTTCTTTTATTTTTTCGCACATGGCCTCACATCACATTCCCACAATTCACACCATCCAATAAATCACAATCATCTTAATCATCAACCCTTCTAATAAAAAAAAATTCATTCAAGGCTCAAAGGGGCTACAAGTGAAGATTTAAGGTTAGTGTATGGGAAATGGGCTATGAAAGAACATGCCTAAAATCATTTTCACCCTATTACCACACTTAATGCAACCTCAAGAGAGAAATTTGTCAAATTCTAGGAAATAAGTCTAACAACTTTGTCACTCATCGAACGAAAACAAATTGGCACAAATTCCTCACAAGGTAGAAATTTTCTTTACTCCTCAATAATTATCCAATTTCGAACAGTTATCTTGCAAAAATTTAAGTTTCAAAGATCAACATATCAAGCAAAACAGCTCCTATCATTGGCTACTTTATCACACAGATTATCATTCTTAATCAGTAATTATCTCGATTATCAATCAACAATTCTAGTTTAAGTAAAGACAAGTAAGTAGTCACAACACCATCATAATCAAAAAGTTCCGACTGTCCTATGTTCAAAAGCTCCTAAACAATGCTAAGACTATTCACTTAGAACAAGTACCACAAATCAAGAGTTCAAAACTTATTCAACACAGAACAAGTATCACAAATCAAGAGTTCAAGAATACTAGTTTTGAGTAAAAAGCCTTGCAGAGAGCAATTGTTCACACTGAAACAAAAGAACAAGGATGGTGATGGTTCAGAAGAAAACAAAAATCGAAAACAAAAACAGAAAAACAACGAAACAACAAAAATTAAAATAAAGCAGGAAAATGAAAACAAACAAACAAATGTTTCCCTTTTCCTATCCTCATCCCCCCAAACTTGTTTCACTCGAATGAGTGGAAAAGTATGAAAGTTAGATAAGGAAAAAGGAAATGGTACCTCATTCGTCCTTTGGAGGATCCTCCATCTCGACATCGGGAGATGGCCACACGGGCAGTCGCCGTCGGCGGTCTTGTCGCTCTCTTTGCTGGCGTAGGTAGACGGACTCAGGCTGTGTGTTCAAGAGGAGTCGCTGCATCTGAACGTCGATGTTATTCAACCTCGTGTTCACATTCTGTCAAAAGTCTGCCTGCCGTGCGTGCTCTGTTGCATGCAAATCAGTCTGCTGCTGCATAAACTGGTAGATCGTCGCCAGATCCACCCCGGAAGATGAAGACTCTCCCGAGAAGTGGTGTAGCGGCTGTCTGCCTGTCCGGTCAGGGCTGTGCTCTCCTCCTTCGTCATCCTGAGGTTCTTCCTCCTCGGGCATTTCTGGGGGCGTCTTCGGGGGTCGTTGGTCTGGCTGGGTCAGTGGTCGGTGTCGAAGTCTGGAGGTACCTGGGCCTCCTTGTGCTCCGACCATCAGCCTCAAGTGGGCGGGTGTGCTCATCAACCAATTATCACGGAAGTGATAATCGGTGACATGAGTGAGGTCCCGGTGTGGAAGTGGAAATCTGTCCCCATTGGACATCCGCAAAGACCAACCTGACGCCCGTGGTGAAAGCATCAACATCTTCATCACAATTCTTCACAAAATTTTCAATGTAAGTGCATCAAATTGTGCAAAAATCCACAGAAACAAACCTACCCATGCAAAATTGATTCGACATTCATGAAATTCAAACTCTATCCTAGCATACTACCTTTTTGTTTGACAGAATTTATCCCAGAAATAACAAAACCAGAATAACACCCCCAACTAAAATCATCCCCCAAACTTTCGTTCGTCAGATTCAATGAAATTCAAGCAGTAAACCAATTACACGTAAGCACATCGACTAAAACGACTAACCATATCGAATAATCACAAGGAATAACAACGAAATCGACAAAATTGCAAAAATGAAAACAAGGGCTTTAAATTCAATTTTTATCAAAAATCATGCTCAAATCCTTCAAAACATGTGAAATAATCGAAGAGGAGAGTGTTAGGATACATACCTTGGTTGGTTTTGATGAATTTGGAGAGAAAAAATTCGAGGTGGGTGTTTGGGAGAGTGAGAGCGGCGTGCGTCGTGTGTTTGTGAGGAAAAATGAGGGAAAGTGGGTTTTAAACCCGTCTCTGTCCGACTCAGCAACGTTCGCGTCGATCGACGAGGCATCTTCGTCAATCGACGAAGGCGAAACATCTACGTCGATCGACGAGGCCGAATTTCCTCGTCGATCAATGCCAAAGAGCATCGATCGACGTGGTCGACAGATGACTGGACCCGAAACAACTCGAAAAAGAAAAAACGAAACTCAACTGACTCAACTTGACTGAATTGAAAAATAACATAATTAAATAAAGCAGGAAACTGTTGGGTTACCTCCCAACCGGTGCTTGGTTTATTGTCGCTAGCTCGACAATACCTGAGTTTTTAAGGGCGGTTCAAGTAAAACTTCTCCACTGCTTCGATCTGAAGAGGGGTGAAGTATGGTTTCAGGTTTTGCCCGTTCACTTTGAAATTCTTTCCATCTTGGCCGGCTAATTCAACTACACCATTCATGAATTGGCAGATCACGGTGTATGGTCCGGCCCACTTTGACTGCAGCTTTCCGGGCATGAATCGAAGATGGGATTTGAAGAGGAGAACCTTGTCACCTGAATGGAAAACATGCGAGCGGATGTTCTTGTCGTGGAACCTCTTCGCTCGATTCTTATAAATGACGTTGTTCTCATAGGCTTCGTCCCGAAAGTCTTCTAATTCGTTCAGTGCCATAGCGCGTTCTTCTGCAGCTGTCCTCCAATCCAGATTTAATTCCTTCACTGCCCTCCAAGCTTTGTGCTCCATCTCGACGGGAAGATGACATGACTTTCCGAAAATCAGCTGATATGGAGATGTCCCAATTGGTGTTTTGTAGGCGGTGCGGTATGCCCAAAGTGCATCATCGAGAACTGCCGCCCAATCCTTTCTTTGCTTTACAAACTTCTCCAAAATCTGCTTGATTTCTCTGTTGGATAGTTCTGTCAGCCCGTTCCCTTGAGGGTGATATGGGTTAGTAACGCGGTGCTTTACTCCGTACCTAGCAAGAAGAGAAGAAAGCCATCTGTTACAAAAATGTGATCCCCCATCACTTACCAGGGCTCTTGGTGTTCCGAATCTTGTGATGAGCTTTTGCAGGAACTTGATGACGACTTTGTGATCGTTGGTGGCTGTCGGAATGGCTTTGACCCAACGTGATACGTAGTCCACCGATAGTAGAATGTATGTGAATCCTTGCGATGGCGGGAAGGGTCCCATGAAGTCGATCCCCCAGACATCAAATATTTCAACTTCAATCACCGGAGTCTGTGGCATCTCATTCCTTCGCGAGATGTTGCCGGTCCTTTGGCAGCGATCACAGCCCGTTATCCATCCGCGACAGACTTCGTAGATGGAAGGCCAATAGAAACCGCTTGCAAGAATTTTGAAGGCAGTCCGGTTGGCTGAATGGTGGCCGCCAGTAGGAGATGAGTGGCAGGCTTCGAAGATTTTGTGCCACTCGGACTGGGGGCACACAGCGGCCAATGACTCCGTCAGCACATCTGCGCCACAGGTAGGGATCCTCCCAATAGAAAAATCTGACGTCGTGCAGAAACTTCTTCTTTGCATACGGAGAGGAGTCCGGAGGAAGTATACCGCCGACCAGTTGATCTCCCTTTTCCCTTCGTCGAGCGCTTGGCTTTTCTTTGCCTCGTCGATCGACGGGGTGCTGAAACTGGAATTCTAATTCTTCTCTGTTTTTTGACTAAAAACCTGCATGATTCATCAAACACGACATTCCAAGTACAAAATCCAATTCATGCACGAAAATGATACAAAAAAAATCTAAACACTACACAATCAGTCAAAGAACAATAAGATAAGTTGGTGAAAATCCTAACTTATCATGCATAGTGACCCCAACTGGAGGATCAGCTCTCTCAAACCGCTTCTGTCTGTCCCTAGAAATTTCTTTTGGAACATGCACGATAAGAGCCAACCGTTTGAGTATCCTCCATATGAGAGACGTGGACGTTCTACTAGGAATGTATTGGTAGGAAGCGAACCACGCCACCATATGTTGCAAGCACAGAATTGTATATTTTGGACAGGCTAGAGGAGAACTTGTATACTTGCACAGAGTCTGGAAAGGGATAAGGATTCCCATAATTTCCGCAATGCAAGCCTACCATCTAGTATGTATAAAAGATAGTCGAGCTTTCCTTGTATACCTGAATAAGGATGATAAGAAGGACATTACCGTCAGTGATGTTCAAGTCGTAAGAGAATTCGATGATGTTTTTAACAATGAATTACATTGATAGCCGCCAGATTGGCAATTGGAGTTTGTTATTGACTTAGAACTAGGTGCAACTCCTATCTCGAAAGCCCCATACAGAATGGCCCCTAAGGAATTTCAAGAGTTGAAAGTGCAGTTACAAGCTTTATTAAATCTAAGATTCATTCGACCTAGTGTATCGCCATGGGGAGCGCTTGTCCTATTTGTGAAAAAATGATGGTTCCATGCGCATGTAATTGATTATAGAAAGTTAAGCAAACTCACTCTGAAAAATAAGTATCCACTCCCCAGAATCAATGGTCTCTTGACCAACTTAAGGGAGCAAAGGTCTTCTAAAAGATTGACCTGAGATCTGGATACCATCACTTGAAGATCCGTCAAGAAGACATTCCAATGACTACATTTCGGACAAGGCATTGCAACTATGAGTTTGTAGTGATGCCTTTTTTTATGAACAAATGTGCCAATAGTATTCATGGATCCCATTAATCACATATTTCATCCCTACCTTGACAATTTTTTCTTAGTCTTCAAAGATGACATTGTTATCTACTCGGAGAGTGAAGAGAAACATTCAGAACATCTGAGAATAGTCTTAAGAACCCTACAAAGGGAGAGGTTGTACACCAAATTTAGTTGGTGTGTATCTTGTCTTAAGGAAATGATATTCCTAGGACACATAGTATCCGCTGAAGGATTTAAAGTGGATCCAGCCAAGATACAAGATGTGAAGAAGCGGGAAGCTCCTAAAACACCGAATGAACTTCAAAGTCTTCTTAGATTGACAAGTTACTACCGCAGATTTATTGAAGGATTTTCCAAGATCGTCAGATCAATAACGCAACTCCTAAGGAAAGGCATCGAGTATACGTGGATTGAAGAGTGCGAAGCGAGTTTCCAATGCTTGAAAGAACTTTTGACAAGTGCCCTAGTTCTGATTGTGCCCGAGGCAGATAAATATTATGAGTTGTAAACTAACGCCTCCAAGAATTGTCTAGGTTTTGTTTTGATACTAGAAGGAAAAATGATTACGTATGCATCACGCCAAATGAGAACGCATGAATTGAATTATCCGACTCATAACCTGGAATTGACAGCCATTGTCCACGCATTAAAGATTTGGAGACATCATCTGTACGGAGCTATATTTGCAATCTTCACTGACCACAAGAGCCTCAAGTACTATTTTGAGCAAAAAGATCTGAATATGAGGCAATTAGGGAAGGATTACGATTTGATCATTAATTACCATCCCGGTAAAGATAATTTAGTAGCCGATGAATTAAGCGGAAAGGCTCCAGACAAAGCATGTGTCATGATCACGCAGGAAGAGAATTTGATCAAGGAATTGAAGAAGTTAAATCTTGAAGTAATTTTGCCACCAAAGACGGTAAGCACAAAAAGTCCTGATCTAAGGATGAGAATTGTGGAAGCACAAAGAAAGAATGAGGATCTTGAAAAGATACAATTGAAAATCCGAGCAAAGAACGCCATTAATTTTCAAGAGGCTTATGATAATGCATCATGTACGGTGGAAGATTGTGTGTGCCAAAGAATGACGATTTGAAAGAAGAAATCATGAAAGAAGCACACAAACCCTGTACACTGCCCACCCATGAAGTCCAAAGATGTACTAAGACTTGATGTCTAAATTTTGGTGGGAAGGCATGAAATGAGACATAGCAATATTCGTAACGTTATTTGGCATGTCAACAAGTGAAAGCACTACATCAAAGGTCGTACAAAAAGCTACAACCACTAGAAATCTCGAAGTGGAAGTGGGATGCAATAGCCATGGATTTTGTAGCAGGTCTACCCAAGTCCCAAATAGGACCACCTCAATATGGGTAATTGTGGACCGTCTAACAAAGAGTGCACTTTTTGTCGATTCAAATTACATATGGATCAAATACGTTTGCCTAAATATATGTCAAGGAAATCATTCGATTATATGGATTGCCAACAACGATCACATCTGATAGTGATGAAAAGTTTACATCTTGATTTTGGACTAGCCTGCAAAAAGAGCTTGGAACCCGATTGAATTTTATCACTGCGTTTCACCCTCTAACAGATGGGCAAACGGTGAGAACCATACAGATTTTAGAGGATATGCTCATAATAGTCGTTCTCAACTGAGGAGTGAAATGGGAATCAATTTTTCCGTTGATTAAATTTTCTAACAAAACAGCTTCCAAGCCACAAGCGGAATGGCTCCTTATTAAGCTCTCTATGGAAGGAAGTGCAGATCCCCTTTCTATTGGGATGAAGTTGGAGAGCATAAAATCTGAGGAACCGATTAAGTCGATGAGACGATAGAAATCATGCAACAGATCCGCCCCAGAATCGAAGAAGCCCAAGATCGATAAATGTCGTATGCCGATAAGCGACAAACTGAGTTGACTTTCAAAGTCGGAGACAATGTATTTTTAAAGATATCACCATCCAAGGGAATAATTGGTTTTGGAAGTAGGGGTAAACTCAGACCCAGATACATTGATCCTTTCAAAATTTGGGAAAGGATCGGAGCAGTAGCCTATCAATTAGCTTTACCACCCAACTAGGGGAATGTTCACAACACTTTTCATGTGCCACAAATGCGGAAGTACATCTTCGATCAAGACACATCAATCATCAAGATAATGTTCAGCTCTAATCAGATTGGACTTATGAGGAAGGACCCAATGCAATCATGGATTTCAAAACCTAAGAAAGAAGATCAACCTTGTGAATGTTATTTAGAAGCATCATGCTATTGATGAAGCAACATGGGAACTACACGACAAGATGAAGTAAAAGTACGTGGAATTCTTTATGTAATAGATGAAATTTTGGGACGAAATTTTTTTTGTAGTGGGGGAGGATGTAACACCACTCACGAATTATAATGTAATTAACGAAATTTTCAAAATAATATTTCATTATTAGATTTAATTTGAGACTTTTCACGATCAGTCATTTGGGAATTTATTTATGAAACATTATTCCTTACCATTTCTATAATTTATTGAAAGAATTTAAATTATTTATTGAACAAATTTAATTTAATAAAGGGTCGATAAATTTCTGCGCAACTAGGCATTTTTTTATCGGTATAAAATCGATAGATAAATTTCATAAATTGGTAAAGTATTACAATTTCCTATAAAGATGATACAAATTTGACTTGAATTGATGACAAAGTGGTCAATGGAACAATCGATTGACAACCTCTTTAACTTTTTGACTTTAGTGTATTTATAAAATGATACCCAACACTTTCTATAAATAAAAATCCTTTGTCTTCAACATACTCTTCCTTCTAAAACACAAAATCTACCAACATTTTCCCGGCTAGTCTCCAGCAACATTCTGGCAAAGTAGTTTTGAGGTAGAAACGAGATTTTTAGGAATTTCAACCCCATTCTTTCCATTTCCAAACTCATTTTCTCAAATTGTTTCGATCTAGAGGTTGTGATAAAGATAGAATCAAGTGATCTTTCATGCCTACGTGATCCTAGTGACTACAAGAGGTAAATCTAAACCTGTAACTAGTTTATATTTAATTATGAGCACGTCTGCCATTTTTTCCCTAGTTGGAGTTATGAGATTCTAGGCTTGTTCTTGAAATTTTGAGCACGTTTGCATGTTTAGCATGTTGAATATTGAGCCTAGAAACCATATGATAGCCTAGAAATAAAGTTTGTGATCATTTGGAATATTTTTGAGATTTTGGCTCCATTTTGAAATGTTGAGCATTTGTTTTGAGTCTACCATGTTTATGATATTTGTAATTCTTAGAACTATGCCCAGACTCGTTATACGTTTTAGATACCATTTGGTATTGTTGAAAATCGATCATACGAGCCTAGATAACCGTTTGAGCCAAAAAACCATTTTTGTGTAGAAGGCAATCTGCCTTTGTTTCGGTCGACATGGCTCCATGTCGATTGATGTGGAAATTTTAGTGGACAAAGCGTGTCGATTAACACAGAGCCCACACTTCGATATTCCATCCGTCGACCTCTAAAATGACCGACACACTTCATTTCGGTCAACTTGGATCAATTTTGAGTAAAACATGCATATCAGTCGACACAATTACATATTGGTCAACATCTAGTATTTCGGTCGACACACATTTTATTTTGGTTGACATATTTCATGTAAGTTGACACGCTTTTATTTCGACCGACACTGACCCATTTTCTATTTGTTTCAGTGTTATTTAATTTATTTGATCCTAACTATAATTTATTTCGATCAAACTTTTCTTTCAGTGTTATTTCATTGATTTGATTCAAACAAATCTCGATTAATCAATCCGTTCTTCCATAACTTAAACTTTTCTTGAAACTTATTTCAAATTGAACTTGTTAAACTTTAATATCAAAATAATTACGTATCCCATATTGAAATATTTCTTGTTTGTATCTTTCGACATGAGTCGAAGTCATTCGATGGGTTCTTATACTCTAGATCAATTACATTTTGGTTCGTAATTGATTATGAAACTTTTTTCAATCATAATCCTTGATGTAATGCTAAGCAATAGAAGAAGTCTTGTACTTGTTTAATCTAATTGAACGATGAACTTCATTTCTTGAATAACACTCGATATTCAATCATGAGTTGTATCATCAATGTTTGACATCCTTGGTTGTCAAACCAAATCGATAAATTATTCTTTCATATCCTTAGATCCGGAAACTCAAGATTTGAAAAGCTCATGAATGATTAAGGGTCTATAATTATTTAATGTATCATATTACAGATATGTCATTTTGTTGACCTTTCGGGATTTATTCAGATTCTTTATTTATAGGAAAGCGTAAAGAGGAGGTTGTCAGTTAAGACTGACCTATTTGTTTACTGCACCTACTCAAGGCGGGCTTTCTCACCCCTATATTGTGGTTTAAACTCAAAACCAAAATGATGTTTTCTTTTAAAGCATATCAAAGCATGAAATGAATGATATTTTCGATTTTCCAATCTTGTCATTGTATATTGTTTTATGTTTGTTATCTGTCCTCTCTGTAGGGGAACCTTACTTATATATGAACATCAAACATATTCAACGTGGAAGTTGGCTTTGCGTTATGCGAGCCTTAACAATTGAGTCCAGGTAGTGAAAGAGATACCACGGGTTAGTGCACTGTGATATTGACATGCTAGGGGACATGCACTACTCGAACTAACATCGTGACTGTGGTATGAGGCCACCTCCTAGTCACATATTCTTTATTGCAAATAATTTAAGTATTGTAAAAGAGCATGCTCATTCTCATAAAATATTTGGTGCACTGGGAGGATGTCAAACTTAAAACCACATGTGCGACCCGATGCAAAGGCAAGACAAAATTATTTATAAATGTTTTGTTTTCAGGCATGTGATCACTAAGTACAATTTGTACTTAGCCCCTTGCATTATTTCTAAAATGTACAGGTAAAACAGAGCTTTAGAGCAGAGTATGAGATAGCAGTTGCAGTGGAGCCGAAGACTTCTATTTTGTTATAGTTAGATGTTGAAGTGTGTATCTCCATATACATACTTCATTGTTGATTTTCCGTTGCTAAACTCTTTATCTTTTGATAGACTTTTGAAGTTCTTTTCATAATACTATACATTGAACCTAGTGTTATTTTATTACTCGAGAAGCAAAGATCCCTTCTCGATGAGACACATTTAATATCTTTTGAAATATTTGGGATATTTCTGTGGATTTACATCTTGAGTCGTATTATCATTACTTCTTAATTATTATCCAAAATGTATGTCTCGCACCCAATGTGCCACAAATCCTCAATTTTTCCTTTTTATAAATCGGGGCATGATAGATAAATTATAATAAATGTTTAAAATTCCATCTAAGTTTCATCATTATTATTTGTGCTCTTGTTAGAATTTTAAATTAAAATCAATTTACTTTGTTTTTAACATTTTATATCATGTCTTATATTACTCTCCATGTCTCATCAATCCATGTCATAGACTTTAATCTCTCAATCATCTCTCTAAAATTCACCACTAGTAGAATCGCATGTAAGAAAATATAAACTTTGCGTTTCATCAAAATATTAATTGAATCCAACTGTTAATGATTTACTCGGATCTCGACTCGATAAAAAGTCATTTGAGCTAGTGAAGCTCATTTACTAAACGAACCAAACTTATGCATCATAGTATTCAATTTGTGAGCTCGTGAGCAAGCTTGTTAGCTAAATTTAGTAATAAATAAAAAATAATTAATTTTTTAAAAATAATATTTTCACGATTTAAGAGTTACAATAATAATTAATTTTTCTAAAAATGAGATAAGTTTTAGTTTGAGCATGTATATGGTATTAATTTTTGCATAAATAACTTTTTATTTCAAAATAATAATGAATATTTAATATATTATAAATTTAGAAAATTCATTTGAACTCGATTAAGGCTCGATAAAGTTCGTGAACTTCAAATTATTCAATAAAAAATTCGAAGCTCGACTTAATACTAAACAAGTCAAATTTGAGCATAACACTACTCGGCTCTACTCGGTTCAATTACACCCCTAGGTGAGTAAGGTCTTTTGTCACGCCTCAATTTATAAACTAGGCATAAATGAGAGATTGAGGAACATCAAGTGCGAGAGAAGCATTTTGGGATAATAAACAAGAAGTAAAAATCATACCATTCAAAGTGTGTATCAACACAAATATCACAAATATAGCAAAGAAGATTCAAAGTGTCTCCTCGAGAAGGGATCTTTGCTTCTCGAGTATTGAATTAATAAGAGTTTAATGGCATCAAAAGTCTAACAAAAGATCAAGAGTTTTAGCTATGGAAAGTTATCAATGAAGTATGTATATTAAGAGACATACATCAGCATCTAACTAGTACAAAGCAAAGTCTTCAGCTCCTCTCCGACTGCTACCTCGTACTATGCTCCAAAGCTTCCTTAACTTGTATATTTTTTAAATAATGCACGGGGCTAAGTAAAAAATTGTACTTAGTGGAAACATGCTTAAGAACAATACATGTATATATAATTTTGCCATGCATTTACATCGGGTCGCACATGTATTTTAAGTTTGAAATCCTCCAATGGCACCAAAACATTTTATGAGAATGAGCATGCTCTTTTACATTAGTTAAACTATATGTGAATAATTATGTGATTGGGAGTTGGCCTCCTACAAGAGTCACGATGCTCGTCCAAGTAGGGCGCAATCCCTAGCATGTCAGCATCATAATGCACTAACTTGTGGTATCTCTTTAACTACCAGGGCACAATTGTTAAAGGCTCGAAAAATGTTGAGCCAACATCCACGTTGAATACATTTGGTGTTCTTCTCTAATTTAGGTTCCCCCTATAGAGAAGACAGATAGCAAACACAGAACAGTAGGCAATGACAAAATAGTAAAAACAAAACATCATTTATTTCATGCTTCATTTATTTTGAAAGGAAAACATCATTTTGTTTTTGGTTTAACCCATGACATAGGGGTAACAAAGCCCACCTAGAGTAGGTGCGGTAAATAGTTGGTCGTTCTAGTTGACAACTTTCTCCTTGCCATTTCCTATATCGATTTGGTTTGACAAACAAGGAAATCAAATATTGATTGTACCACTCGCGATTCAATATCGAGCATTATTCAAGAAATGAAGTTCATAATTTAATTGAACAAGTACAAGACTTTGTCTTATTTCATCAAGGATTATGATTGAAAGAAACTTCATAATCAATTATGAATTGAGGTTCAATTCATCGAGAGTATAAGAACTCATCAAATTGTTTCATGTCATATCAAAAGTTACAATCAAGAGGGTTTAGATCTAGGATACAAATTGGATTTTGATAGGATTTTGATGTCCAATGTTTAACTAGTTTGATTCAACAATTGGCTTAAAGAAAAGTTTAAGTTATGAAAGATCATATCAAATAAATGAAGTAGGTTCGAATCAAAAGGTCTTAAAGATAGAAAGAAAGAAAAGAATCGCACTCTGTATCAACCAATATATGAGATCTCGACCAATTTAGAAGATAGATTAAATCAATCTATGAAAGAAAATTGAAAATTCTAAAAAATGTGTCTATGTCAACCGACACAAGGTATGTCGATCGACATACACATACACATATCGATAGAAATAAACAATAACAAATATTTTATTCAAAACAATTCCATGTCGACCGAAATAAGGAGTGTCAGTCAACATAGGGTATGTCGATCGATATGAAATATATAGATCGAAATGAGAGGTTGATGAGTTAAAATATGAGTAGTGGGCTTTTGTCCACATACATGGGTCACGTCGATCGAAATGGCCATGTCGATCGATATGAATATATGTCTATCAAAACAAATGATCGGCGTGCGAGAATTCAAACGAGGGTTCCATGTTGACTGACATGTGGCATGTTGACCGACATGCCCCATTTCGATCGACATGCCTGCATATCGACCGAGAAAGAGGGAAATCTTTTCTCGCGGAAAAAATGTGGTTTTTGGCTCAACATTTCAAAATGGAGCTAAAATCTCAAAAATAATCCAAATGACCACCAACTCGATTCTTAGGCTATCTTACAATTTTTAGGCTCAATATATATCATGCTAATCATGCATACATGCTCAAGAACTAAAAAACAAGCCTAGAAACATAATATTTCCACTTGGGAAAAAATGACAAACATGAATAGAATTGATAATAAACTTGATGCGGGTTTAGGTATACCTCTCGAAGACACTAGCAACACGTAGTATTGATGATTCCTAGAGCTTGGCTCGATCACATCTTCTTAAACAATGAAAATGGAATAAATGAGGTTGGAAAATGGAAGAGGAGAGGTTAAAAACCCTAAATAACATGTTATTTACCTAACAATCACTTCACCATAGCTTGCTGAAATAGTCACAAGAAGAATTTTGGTAATATTTTGTGGAAAAATTCGGAAAGTATGGATGATGGTAAAGCTTTCTATATATAGAATGTGACCAAGGCCAGTTTTGGTATTACCGAAAGTCAAAAGTTAAAGTAGTTGTCATTCGCTTTTCACATCGGTTACCTTGGCATCAATTCACGTCATCTCTTCATCTCTTCACATCATTTTTATAGGAGACCGTAATATTCAATCGATTTACAGAATTTATCGATCGATATTTTCTCGATACAAAATATTGAGTTGTGCATAAATTTATCGGATCACAATTATATTAAGTTTATCGATTAATAATTAATTTATTTCATTGTAATAGAGATGATAGGGAATAATGCCCAATGAATAAATTACCAATTTAGATCGATCACGATAAACCTCAAATAAATTCTACTAAGAAAATATAATTTCTGATAAATACATTAAAATTTGCAAGGGGTGTTACATCTTTAGCATAAGAATTAAGAATAAATCCTCGCAATAAATTTCATTGAATGTATGCTCAAGATCTTTCTTGAATCTTCGGTCATTATATCCCAAAAACCTGCATTTTACGGTAATTTCATCATTTTTCTTATACTTAAAATTTCATCCTGCACTATAATAACAATTTACATTCATTATAATATAAAAATACTTTCATTAAAGTGTATTAACATCTTCATAATTAGAAAACATTCAATCGTTTTATTTGTCTTCATTTGTTTGAGTTATCTTGCATTTTAGAGAGAAATAGTTGCATTACAGTATATTAAAATCTTCATTATAAGACAACATTTAATCATTTTATTCGTCTTCATTTTTTCGAATTTATTTGTGTTTAGAGAGAAATACATGCATTATAGTACATCAACATATCATTATAAGACAATACTTAGTATTCTATTCGTTTTTATTTTTTCAAACCTATTTTGCATTTTAGTGTAAAATAAATGTATTATCACAACAAAAAAAAAAAATAAACAACAACGGTTAAAAAGTGATGCCGTAGGGTATTTAGTAGTGTTGTTGTAAGTTGGCACTAAAAGACAATGGATTTGAACCGTTTCTTTTGGAGAAAAATTGTTGTGTTTTTACTGAAAGACTGTTATCTTTTTATGAATAGACAACGGTTCTAAACCATTGTCTTTAGGATCTAAATCGTTATTTTTTCTCTAATAGACAACGGTTTAGAACCATTGTCTTTCGGTGCATAGACAACGGTTCTAAATTGTTGTCTTTTGTAAAAAAGATAACAATTTTCTTTCAAAAGTCAACGATTTTAGACCGTTATTTACTGGAGCAAAAGACAAATTTATTAATAAATTATTAATAATTTATTAATAATTTCATACATAAATAATCATATTTAATAGCAACATCATCATATTGATCCCAGCTCTCAAATATACGAAAGCAATATTTCATCCCAAATATAAAAATCCTAATATTTATGATGTGCTTACATTTGTACATTCATTTTATATCCAGATTCTCTTGTTTTAATAGTTTAAATGCTTGGAATTATGTAATTTTGGTTGCTTTTGTATTTTGAAGGTCAAAATTGAGCTCAAGTACACTTCGATGTATTTTGTGAGCATTTCGGATGATTTATGAAGAAGTAGGAAGAATGTGCAATCAGAATTGCCGAGGTCTCGCCTTAAGAAAATACGGCATCTCTATCATGTCTTAACAAGACACTCCATCCGTGTTTTGACTGAAAGAGGGAAGTTACAGATTTTCCTTGAAAGTAGGGATTTGAAATCTACGGCTATTGAAAATATTATTCCCAAGATTGGCTCGATTTACACCTGCCAATCAAGTTAAAATCACATCCCCACTTTTAGGAAAGTTAATTTCCATTTTTGGAAGGTGTTTTATTCCTTTAATTGGCTTTTGATTTATTTATATAGTTAGCTCTGGATTTTCCAAAATAAATAGGGAGATTAGAAAGGAAATTCAGCAGACTTGGATAGCAAGAATTGGAGACGATAGTCTAAGTATGTTGTTCGAGATATTCATGGATTGCTGAACTTTTAATCTAGTTGAAGATGTTCATCTAGGTTCTTGAATTATTCGAGTTTTGAGTTTATGATATTCCGCTTTTCTTTGATTGTTGAATGTTTATTTGTATGCAATACATATTACTACTTTTGAGTCTGTATTTTCGGGCCTAACTACATATATCAATTTGAACTATTGCATATTTAGGATTAATGCATGCTAGGTATATTTGATATTAGGGAAGGTCTTGGGTTAGGCAGGCCTAAACGATTTAGGCGGGTTTTATCCATTAACCCAAGCTTTAGGCGGGTTTTATCCATTAACCCAAACCCAAACCCATATAATATACCCTATTTGGGATGGGTGAACCCATTTGGGTAGGATAAAACCCGCCTAAACCGTTTAGGCCTGCCTAACGCAAGTTTTTGCCTTGATATTAATATTTGTAGATGATAAATTGATGTTCTTCATGCTGACGATTAATCTTAATTTGCCAAATAAATAATCTAACATGATTATTTATGTTGGTAATAAGATAGTTAGGATTAATTCGAGTACGTTAAGTTAAGAATTAATCTATTCAAATAAATCAAAGTAAGGTTCCAAGGTAATCGATGATAAATTCATCATTCTACCTGGTGAAAACTCCTCTAGCTTAGTTCGTTTGTAATTCGTGATTCTGTTATTTTATTTCTTTCTTTAGTTTAAAATATGAAAATCTAAACCCCCCTATAACGCCCCTCGTAAATTTTAATTGTAATTATCGAATTTCCGAAAATTATATTTTTTTAATGAATTTAATTTGAATCTCCGTGACCGATTTATTTCGCGAAATTATTATTTTAGCAATGATTCTTGCCCTTTTATTTATTGGGGGAAATTAATTATTATTAATGAGTTTAATTAATCACGATAAATTATTTGGTGATCCGATATTTTCGTATCGGGATAATATCGATCCATAAATATTCGGGTATCGATGAAATATCACGGTCTCCCGTGCAATGACGCGAAGAGATGTGGAGTTGATGTGAGGTGATGTTAAAGTGACCGATGTGACAAGCGAATGACAACCACTTTAACTTTTTGACTTTCGGTAATTCCGAAATTATCCTTCACCTCTAGTTGAACCTGTACTTCTGCAGTCTTGGGTGATATCAATCTGTGTATGACTGTCTGGTATCTGAACTAGGTAACCACATCCAGTATAGGATGGTGACATTCCCTGAACAGCTCAAAAGGTTCGTTATGCTAAAGTCCTGCAGGTTGATTAAGTTCAAGCATAAGTGAAAAGGTTTGAGTGGATTGATTCAGGAATTAAAGATGTTAATTAATTAAATAGCTTGTCAGAGCTTAAATTAATTAACGAATGTCTGTAACCTTAAATGTGGGGATAAACCGAGTCCAATGCAACCCGTTCCTCAAAACGTGGTAGCAAATAGGTAGGACAATATTGATTCTCTGGTGGCATGAATCAATATTAATTAATTAATTATATTCTGGGTTGAATATGGGAATTAATTAATTGATAGGCCTTATTTGCTATTTGCATTCTGGTCCCTGGTCTGGCTCATGATAACTCAAGCCCAATAGAAGCCTAGAATTTCCTATAAATAGGCCTCAGTACCTCAGACCTCAATACACCTACTACTCATAAGATCACAAGTTGCACACAGCAAACCAGAGCATTGGGAGCTGTGGTGATCGATTGAGTTTTAGATACGAGGAGGAAATTTTGCTTCTCAACCGGGCAAAGGATCTGATAGATAATCTTCACTAGATTTTCAGATCGAGTTGGGATACAGATCAGAAGATCAGATCAGGACGATTCTTCTTCTTCTCTCTCCTCTTATTTTCGAAAATATATTATTTATTTTCTTTAGATTAATTTCCTCAATCTGTTAGGAAATTAAATCTTGGTGCGTGGGAAAGATCAAAGGGCATCTCCGCGCACGCGTTCTTCATCGTTCATCAGTCCAGGTATTCCGCATAACCTTCTTATGCATAATAATATAGGAGCATGCTAGGATTGTTCATAGGCATAGCAATTTATTTTTGATATTCCAATTAACGATCCTTGGCAAACGGACTTCGTGATTCAGTTCACGAATCCCTTCACGACCGAGACAGAGTGCATCTCGACCGAGATGGGTGCTTCGACCGAAATGAGATGCATCTCGACCGATATGGATGGAAATCGACCGCCTCGACCGAGATGAAATCTATCTCGACTGATATGGCCATATCGACCGAGATGGCCTTCATCTCGCCCGAAACTTCATCTCGACCGAGATAGAGACTAGAAATTTTCGGCGGATTTTTCATGTTTTGGCTCAAATGGTTATCTAGGCTCATCCAATCGATTTCTAACAATACCAAATGGTTTTCTGACAAGTATAACGAGTCTAGACATGATTTTAAGCATCAAAACATGTTGAAATCGAGATTTAACCACAACATTTCCATATAGGGCAATTATACTAAAAATGCTCCAAAATAAACACAACTCGATTCCTAGGTCGATATATCGTTTCTAAGCTCATAATATATCATGCTAAACCTGCATACGTACTCATCAATCCATCAAAAGCCTAGATCATGCCATTTATCAACTAGGGAAAAATTTACAAACATGCTTATAATCAAGAAATAGCTAGAGAGAGGTTCGATTTATACCTCTAGAACGTTCGTAGAGCTTCGTAAGCTTGATCAACCCTTAGTCTCTTGATTTCCCACTTCAAAACACAAAGGAAGGGGAATCTAAGTTCGGAAAGGGAAAGGGAATGAAGAGAGGATTCCAAAAAGGTAAAGTTTTACCTTAAAATCTTTTAGCCGGAGCTTCGTCGTAGCTTGCCGGAATTTCGCCGAAATTTCTCGCCGAAAAACTCTAGCGAGTTTTGTGAGAGAGTAAAAGTGAAAGAGTATGGAGGAATGTTTCTATATATAGAGGGATTCTTTTAATGTCAGATAAAAGAATCGATCTCGACTTAGGTCCTCATCAATGTGTGCCCCACACCAGCATACCAAGACATCCAAGATAAGATGCTTATCCGCATATGCTGCAGCCTACACCGACAGTTTATCCTGGAACTGTCTCAGTTGTGATGACTATTTATATCTCGCTAGGTCAAACGATCCATACGATCTTCCGTGATCTTCTACACACCGTATGATCTCCCTATCGACGAGATAAGAGGATAATTGTGTTTGCGACACATGTTTGTTAATTCAGACAGGAGATGAACATACAACAATTATGATTCCCAGTATATTAACCAATAAACCTTGTACATAATATACCAATCATAATGCTTTCAGTATATAAATCCATCAGGTCGAGAGAGAGTGAAATTTCCCACATTTTGTTCTTTCTTTGATCGATTCAATTTATCTTTCATATCCTTCGATACTTTTCATACCAATTAACTCAAATGACATTTTCTTAAATTTTAAACCCTTCATTCAATTAATACGAATTCAAATTGATATTTCGTTTGGTATTCCTTGTATCAATCGACGAAGAGATGTTATCTTCTATAACCTCTCCGAAAATCCTTTCAATCCAAATCAACCTAGACTGCTTGACCGAACTCGTGTAACTTTAACTTTCTAAAAAGTTTATTGGTAAACCAAACTTGTTAAACCTTAATTAAACCTTTGAAATCTGATTAAGACTCGATCTTCATTCAAGATCAAGAATCCCTCCGATTACTTTATTGAAACAACTTTGAAACCTATTGTGGAGTTCTAAAACTCTCAATCAATTACACATCGACTCGTAATTGGTTATGTAACTTCTTTCAATCAGGAAATGTGAAGAGATATTTAGTCATTTGACGACGTCTCACACGTGTTCAGAAGAATGGAACATGTTAAACGTAGAACTTTGAAATTCGACTTATCTTCAACATCAATCGACATTTCTCTTATCAATCATAATAGAGAGCTATTATTTCCTCCTCGCTCTCTTTAAAACATTTTCAATTCAAAACAACTTCAATTGTTCGATCCGACTAATCATGACTTAATCTTCTCTTTGAACAACTTGATGAGTTCTCATACTCTCAAGCGATGTACGATAATTCATAGTGGAATATGAAATTATTTCAATCATACTCTTTGAAGTAATGTTCCGTCAATTGACGAAGCCTCGTACTTGTTCAATCATGTTGAACCATGAATTTCGTTTGTAAATCATGCTCGATATTGAACCACGAGCTATTGAATGAACGTTTGACTACCTTGTCCGTCAAACTAGAATGCCAAATCATTTCTTCATTTCCTTATCACATGGCTCAAGGGTTGAAAAGTCCATGGTTAATTAAGAGTCTAGAATCCTAGATGTTTGAGTAACAGATGTCTCGATCCATTATCCTCTAAGGATATATTTATTCCTTGTACTGTAGGAAAGGGCAATAAGAAGATCAATACCTAGATCGACCAATCGCGTAACCGCACCTACTCAAGGTGGGCTTTCTTTTACCCCTATATACTGGGCCAAATTAAAAATATAAAAATGATGTTTTCTTTTCAAAGCATATCAAGCATGAAATGAAATGTTTTGTTTTAAACTGCTTTGTCATTGCCTACTATTTTGTGTTTGCTATTTGTTCTCTCTGTGGGGGAACCCCACTTAGAGAAGAACATCAAACGTATTCAACGTGGATGTTGAATCTGCGTATTGCGAGTCTTATCGATCGTACCCAGGTAGTGAAAGAGATGCCCTACTCGGACTAGCATCGTGACTGTGGTAGGTGGCCACCTCCCAGTCATATTATATTAATTACAGATAGTTTAACTAAGTAAAAAGGAGCATGCTCATTCATAAAATGTTTTGGTGCAATGGGAGGATTTTAAACTTAAAACCCCATGTGCGACACGATTAAAAGACATGACAAACTTATATATATGTATGTTTTCGGGCATGTGTTCACTAAGTACAATTTGTACTTAGCCCCTCGTATTATTTCTAAAATGCGCAAGTTAAAAGAAGCTTTTGGAGCAGAGTACGAGGCAACAGTCGAGGTGGAGCTGAAGACTCTTTTTGTAATAGTTAGATGTTGAAGTATGTATCTTCATATACATACTTCATTGATAACATTCCGCTGCTGAAACTCTTTATCTTTTGTTAGCCTTTCGATGACATTTTAAACTTGAATACTCTGATATTTTGTTTACTCAAGAAGCCAAGATCCCTTCTTGAGGAGGCACCCTTTGATTTTCGTTTGCTTAACTTGGGATGAGTGTGATGATTTCTATCTTATTCGCTTGAACTCTTCTTATTGATTGATATCCCAAGTGCAAGTCTCGTACCCAATGTGCCTCAATTCTCTCATTTATGTCTTGTTTATAAATTGGGGCGTGACAAAGTGGTATCACAACGAGGTTTGTTTTTTTTCCTTCGCTCTGAACCGAGGACCTCCTTGTTTCAAGGCCTCCATCTATTAACTGTATTGAAAACATCCCTACCAGCTCCTGCTCCTTCACTCATACTTGACGCCGCATCAAGAGAAAACATTTTGCATAATCATTGTATTTTAAATTAAGGCGTATACCTTTCTCTTTTGAATTAAGAAAATTTTATGCATATATTGTTGCAATTCCTTTAAAATTTTTAAGAGTTTCAATGCATACATTGTTGCATTTCTGATTTAAATAGTATGAAGGTTTGATGCATACATAGTTTCATCCCATTTGTGAAGTTCAAATGCATACATTGTTGCAAGTTGTAAATTTTTAGTTGCGAGTGCGCATATAGTTGCATTCTAAATATTGAAATCACAATGCATAAATAGTTGCATTCCAAATATGAAATTTTAATGTATAAATTGTTGCATTTCACGAAATGAATTTATGCACTCTAGATGTTTACCATTATAAAGGCCTTTATAGAGAATTTAGATGCTTTTAGGAAGCATGTTTTAGTATATACGTCTTCCGAGACCTAGAAGAACACACAATATTTATTGTGGTTTGATCCAATAGATCTACGTCCTCTCCTTAGCAGAGTTGCTAAGAATTCACTAAAAAGATATTAAAGTACAAGGATTCGCCGAACACTTGTAGCAGGTAGTGAACCTTCGACCTAGCCATTACAAAGCTATCCTCCGATGCTTCAATCTTCTAGTCCGCAGCTTCGGCCAAGTCAAGGGCGAACCTTTGTAAAACTTTTCCTTCGCTGAGATGGAGATTTTATAGTTCTCTCCAAACTTATCTGGTTTTGGCAAAAGCCCATCGGAGTAAATCTCTTTTCAGAGATGTGACTGCTGGATGCTTCCTATGATTAGAAGGTATCCCAATGATTGAAGATTCTTGATCAAAGTTAAGGACTCTATTGAATATAGTGTCAGATCTTCAAGTGGGGGACACTATGGTTGTTGAGAGCTTTTAATTCTTTCACGTCCCGTGCTCTCAACTGACTACTTTCTCACTTTTCGATTTGTCAAAGGAATCTCACTGTAAATGCCTTTTCAGATGTGGTAGAGGTTCCTTAGTTCGTGAGTAATGGAAGCAGTAGTAGTCTCTCTGTTTGGACTTCGTCTTTTATATATGGAGATTCAAACTTTGAATATCTAAACCCGTTAGACACAACAACTTCTTCGTCCAAAAGGAGTTTGACTTTATCCGTTCTTTCTGGAGTCGTACAGTACTTTTTGACCTACATCGGGAAAGCTTTTGTCTTTTCAGTTGTACTTTTGTCTTGACGGTAGTATTTAGAGATCGTTGCAAGATATCTTCTTTGTTTAGCATTCTTGGAGAATGCTGGAACGATCTGCTAAGCCTCTTGAATGTTACGCTTCTTCTAGCACTTTGATCTTCAATCTGCTAACTCCTTCAGCATATGCGCATTTCAGCATATAGGTCTTGACTGTTGATCGTTATTCCTTAGCAATGTGCTTGTATGCTAGAGAATGCTATCTCCTTTAGCATTCTGCTAACTTTTGCTTCTGACTAGCAATCTCTTCCTAAGCATATGATTGCTAACACCTTAGCAATCATTCTTCTTAGCACTTGACCGCTAGCATCTATAGCAGTCATTTTCGTCTGCTAATTTCTCTAACAACTACCATCTATTGAGAACTCTTATAGCATTCCGAAGTTGCTTGGATTGATTTCCTTCGTTCCATTTGCTGAATCCTTCAGCAGCCTTCTCAAGCTCTCCCTAGTCTATTACAACTCGATATTTTTCCTTAACAAACATAGGAGTTGCTAAACTATTCTAAAATTCAGCAATGATCGACCAAACTACTAAAGCTTTGATTCAAAAAAAACTTTTACAAATTGATCCTAAGGGAGAATTACAAAATAATTCCCAACATTCGGGAAAGTCCTTTGCAATTCCAGAGCATCCATTAACTTGATGCCGCTTTCTATCTTCAAGAGATTGGCCATTGGAAGAATCAAGCCGACCACCATATCACTGCAGACGGCCGATCGTTCTATCTCCTATCCAAGGGGGATTGTAGAGGATGTGTTCGCGAAAGTCAAGGAATTCATCCTTCCAGCTGACTTTATGGTCCTAGACATGGAAGAGGACCACAATATTCCACTGATTCTGTGGAGCACTTTTCTGAAGATTGGGGGAGCCTTGATCGACATCCGAGACAGGAAATAAACGTTTAGTGTCAATGACGAGTCAGTCGCATTCTCCATCTACAAATTGATGCAAAAACACAACGATGTGAGCTACCAAGAGGAATGCCACATGATCAACTGCTTCAATCGATGATCTCCTCTCCCTTTTATTCTTTTAAATCTAACCAAGATTTCCTAGAGAATTATTTGCTGCACTCCTTGTTTTTATTTTCAGATTTGGATACAGCAGAAGAGGAGCTTGTTGATATGGTAATGGAGTTGGACGTACGAGAAGAGGTGCCAATGGCATTGGAAGACAAAAGAGAGAAGTTAATACCCAGATTTTGCCAAAAAGCCAAAGGAAATTGAAGGGTGGCTTCAACTTCGATCAACGTGAAATGTGCATCAATCGACACGCGGAGATTCTCGTCATCGATTGACGCAATGTCGATATCCGTCGAACTCGAGAGCAAGGTCGAAAATCATGACAATTCGACCGGATTAGCTAGACGTGGAAAAGGGGGTTCATTGGAATTACTTACGTCAATCGAAGTCGACTCAGCGTCGATCAAAGTCGAGGAAAAACGGGCAAAACTCAACTCCGATCCGCCTATCCTGGATCTCAAGCCTCTACCTAAACACCTCAAGTATGCATATTTGGGAGTGAATGATACTTTTCCAATGATCGTTTCTGCTTTTCTGAAGCAGGTTAAATTGGAAAAACTACTAAGAGTCTAGATGAAATACAAGTCCGCAATCGGTTGGACATTAAGAGACATCAAAGGGATCAAACCTTCATTGTGCATGCACAAAATCATCCTTGAGGAAGACGCAAAGCTGAAGAGGCAAGCAAAATAATGACTGAACCCCATCATGCAGGAGGCCGTAAAGAAGGAGGTTCTGAAGCTCCTTGACCATGGCATGATCTACACCATATCCGACAGCAAATAGGTCAGCCCCACTCAAGTGGTAGCCACGAAAGGGGGGATGCAAATTGTGAAGAGGGATGACGGAGAAGAGGTTGCGACACGACCCGTCACTGGATGGCGGTTCTACATCGACTACCGGATTCTCAACGCTGCCACATGCAAGGACCACTTCCCGCTCTCATTTATTGATCAGATGCTGGACAGGTTATCCTTTTTACTGCTTTCTTGACGTATATAATGGCTATAATCTGATTGTAGTAGTGCCGGAGGACCAGCACAAAACGGCATTTACCTGTCCATACGGAGTATTTTCCTACCGATGGATGCCATTCGGACTCAGCAATGCACCGGCGACCTTCCAGCGGTGCATGATGGCCATCTTCCACGACCTCATCGAAGAAGTCATAGAGGTATTTATGGATGATTTTTTAGTATTTGGTAGTTCATTTGACGTTTGTTTGCAGAATCTGACTACTATACTGGAGAGATGCACCGAGACCAATCTGTGTCTCAATTGGGAGAAATGCCACTTCATGGTGTGTGAGGGCATTGTGCTAGGACACCGGATTTCAACTGAAGGATTGGAGGTAGGCCGAGCAAAAGTGACTGCCATCGAGAAGATGCCACTGCCAACAAACTTCAAGGGTGTTCGGAGTTTCCTTGGGCACGCTGGATTCTACAGGAGGTTCATCAAGGATTTCTAAAAAATTTCAAGGCCCCTTTGCAACCTGCTGGAGAAAGATGTTTCCTTCATTTTCGATGAAGAGTGCCTACAGACCTTTCAAAGACTGAAGAAGGCCTTGGTGACTACACCAGTTCTGACATCACCAGATTGGGGAGAGCCATTCATACTGATGTGTGACGTGAGTGACTTTGCAGTTGGAGCTGCTTTGGGATAGATGAAGGGCAGATTATTCCACTTCATCCACTACGCTAGCAAAAGCATGAATCCGGCGCAGTGGAACTACACCACTACGGAGAAGGAGATGTTGGCAATGGTCTATGGCTTTGACAAATTTCGGTCCTATCTGATAGGTTTGAAAACAATGGTATACACTGACCACGCCGGTAGCAGGTACTTGTTCGCGAAGTAGGATGCGAAGCTCCGCCTGATCAGATGGATACTGTTGCTTCAAGAATTTGATTTGGAGACCAAAGACAGGAAGGGAAGCGAAAATGTGATCGCCGATCTGTAGGATTCGAGTCTACGTTTAACAACATGAGTTGTTATTTAATCCGCAGGACCGTTCTTAGGATATCAGAATAAATTCAATTAAATAAACCATGCAAATCCTATGCATGCTCCTACAATATTAATTGCATAGGATGGATTCAAGAGAGTACCTGATCTTCAATCGTTTGATCTACAGATCTAGATCGGAGGATGAACGATGAAGTAAAATCTGAAGTGGAATAGAATGATTACTTGATTGTGTTCCTTCAGATTTGATCTTCTGATCTGTTCCCTTGCTCCTTGGAAATCTGGTGAGGATCAAAAAATCCCACCCTCTGATGGCCGCCGATCTCTTTCTCACTAAAGTATACTGTGGTGGCTTCACATCTGATCTGAGAGAGAAATCCTTTATATAGTGTTAGGGTTTTGAGAAACCCAAACCCTAATTGGGCTTGAGCAGTGTGTGGGCCAGACCAGGGATCAAATGCAAACAATAAAGTGGGCCCTCTTTATTAATTAATCATTCCTTGTTAAACCCAGAACATAATTAATTAATAAAACATTGTTTTAACCTTCACCACGGTAACAATGCTGACTCACCCCTTTATTACCACGTTATAAGGAACGGGTTGCATTAAACTAACATGATCCACATATTTAAGGTTTTAGACATTCATTAATTAATTTAGTTTATGACAATCAACCACAATTAATTAATTTCTTATTTCCTGATTAATACCACTCACTCATTTTTCTCTTAAGCTTGAACAAATCATTCATCCTGCAGGACTTAGCATAAAGAACATTTGTGAGCTCATCAGGGAATGTCACCACCCTGAAACGAATATGCTTACCTATACATCCAGCCTAAGCAGACCCCACACGAATTGCCAACACCCAAAATGCAGAGATATCAGTACATGAAAGACTCGCCACCATAGCAAATCAAAGTGTGGTCAATCCGTGTGTGCCCCTTATCCTTCAGTAAGGTTTAAGATCACAGGAAGTATGTTAGGGATCTGGCTCATTCATATGTCAATGAGAATGGCACATCCCACTGTTGATCCCATCAATATATAAATTTGTACCGACACATCAAGTAGCTAGGATAAGCCCACTTATGAACTGATGTGCCGCAACTTAAACCAACAGCTTATCCAGGGACTATCTCAGCTGTGATAATGTTTATATCTCGCTAGGTCAAACGAACCATATGATCCTCTGTGATCTCCTACACACCATATGGTCATCCTTATCTACGAGATAAAAGGATATTATAGTTCGTTGTATGTTCACATTTACAAGATAGCGAGAATTGTTGATGCAACACATAAATGATGGCCAGTATACAAACACTTAATCATTTATGCTTTCTGTATACAATCCCAACAATCTCCCACTTATACTCAAAGCATAATACCATTACTTTTACAGAGTATTAAGTGTGTCTATTCAATCTAGCTATTACAAAATGGAACATAACATGTCCATCCTCAAATCTTCAGTCCAAGAGCACGAACGTGTTCCTCATAGATCTTCTGAGGCAAGCCTTTTGTAAATGGATCCGCTAGATTCTCTTTCGTATCTATCTTTAGTATTTGCACATCGCCTCTTGCTACGATTTCTCGTATGATGTGGTATTTTCTTTCTATGTGTTTTGAAGCCTTGTGAGACCTAGGTTACTTCGAGTTTGCCACTGCACCAGCATTGTCACAATATATTGATATTGCTTTAGGCAGACTCGGAACAATATCCAGCTCTAGGAGGAAGTTCCGGAACCATACAGCTTCCTTAGAAGCTTCTGAAGCTGCTACATATTCAGCTTCCATGGTAGAGTCCGTGATACATTTCTGTTTCGCACTCCTCCATGATACAGCTCCTCCTCCCAAGGTAAACACATATCCAGAGGTCGATCTCTTCTCATCTTGATCCGCCTGGAAATCCGAATCCGTGTACCCAACAGGACACAAGTTCTCTCACTGATATACAAGACATAAGTCTCGTGCTCTTCTCAGATACTTGAGGATGTGTTTAACCGCATTCCAATGCGCCTGACCGGGATTGGATTGATATCTTGCTGCCATGCAAACAACATAGCAGATATCTGGCCTCGTACAAAGCATAGCATACATGAGACTTCCCACTGCAGAAGCATGTGGTACTAAAGACATCTCATTCTTTTCTTTCTCTATCACAAGACATTGTGACTTTGAAAGACGTATTCCATGACAGTAAGGCAGCAAGCCTTTCTTGGAATTTTGCATGCTAAAATGAGCCAACACAGTATCAATGTAAGCTCCCTGAGATAAGCTCAACATCCTTTTCCTACGATTACGTAGGACCTTGATCCCAAGGATGTAACCAGCATTTCCCAGATCTTTCATTTGAAACTGCTCGGATAACCAACCTTTTATGCCTGATAACACCTCCACATTGTCTCCAAATAGGAGAATGTCATCTACATAAAGTGCAAGAAAAACCATGCTTCCACTGACACATAAACGGTACACACAACTCTCGTTTTCGCACTGTGAAAATCCATAGGATTTGATCACATCGTCAAAACGTTTGTTCCATGACCTTGAAGCTTGTTTAAGTCCATATAGTGACTTCTTAAGCTTCCAGACAAGATGCTCTTGATCTTTCTGCACATACCCTTCTGGCTGTTGCATGTAGATGTCACGACCTTCTTCAAGGTACCCGTTCTAGAACGCAGTTTTGACATCCATCTGCCAGATCTCAAGATCCATATGTGCTGCTATGGACATAAGTATTCGAATGGATTTTAACATTGCAACAGGTGAGAAGGTTTCATCATAGTCAATACCTTCCTTCTGACTATAACCCTTCGCCACCAACCTGGCCTTAAATGCCGTTATGTTACCATTCGAATCCTTCTTTCTCTTGTATACCCACTTACTGCCTATGGCTCGAAAACCATCTGGAAGTAAGGATTTCTGGTACACATCCATAGCCGTGATCGATTCAATTTCAGAATACATGGCTTGACACCATTGATCGGCATCTTTGTCACTCATAACTTCATCGTATGTCCATGGGTCGGTATTATTTAGTCCGTCTTCAGGGATTAAGTCAGAAGACTCTCCCACGAACATATACCGCTCAGGCTGCCGAGGCAACCTCCCACTACGACGAGGCCCCTTTAATGTGTCTGTGTTAGGTGCATTCAATTGTGATTCACCATCTTGCACAGGCGGCCGTGCAGCTGATTCAATACCTATTCCAGGTATGCTCAGACTGCCACGAGGTTCTCCTGATGGATTTGAATTGTTCTCTTCAATTTCTTGATGTACAATCTCGCTCTTGGTTTTGTGGTTTCTTATGAATTCATCTTCGAGAAATCTTGCATTGGTACTCACAACGACTTTCTGATCATCTGAATCATAAAAGAAACTACCCTTTGTTTGCCTGGGATAGCCCACAAACAACATTAACTTAGACCTTCCTTCTAACTTATCAGCTTCCTTATTCAGCACGTATGCCGGACAACCCCAAACTTTTATCTTGGACAAAGTGGGCTTATGTCCATTCCAAAGTTCAACAGGAGTTTTAGGAACTGATTTGGAAGGTACTAAGTTAAGTAAGTACGCTGCTGTTTCTAGTGCATGTCCCCAAAAGGAAATCGGTAAATTGGCATAGCTCATCATTGATCTAACCATTTCCAACAGAGTTCTGTTTCTTCTCTCTGCTACACCATTCTGCTGAGGGGTGCCAGGTGAAGTCCACTGGGAAGTAATCCCTTGATCTGCCAGATACTGCAGAAACTCATTGCTGAGATATTCTCCACCACGATCAGATCGTAGTAACTTTATGGTGTTGTTTAATTTCTTCTCTACCTCAGCCTTAAACTCCTTGAATTTCTCAAGGCATTCAGACTTATAATGAAGTAAATAAACATATCCATATCTGGAGTAGTCATCTATGAAGGTGACAAAGTATCTGTGCCCACCACGGGCTTGTGTTGACATAGGTCCACACAGATCAGAGTGGATGAGGCCCACCACATCATTTGCTCGAGACTAAGTTGCCTTGAAAGGCCTGGTCGTCATCTTCCCCTCAATACAAGATTCACATACTCTATGTGGAACTACCTGGATTGGATCCATAATTCCACAATCAACGAGTTTCTTGATTCTCTTAAGATTGATGTGACTGAGTCTCAAGTGCCAAAGATATGTTACATCCTCACTTGGAGAAAATTTTCTTTTCCGTTGGTTAGACAAATTATATGCCTCTTTCACTGTTAGTTTGTTTGAACATTTAATAACATAAAGAGAATCTTTCAGTGACCCATGACAGATAACAACGTTATTTCTCATGATAGAAACATCTCTACCAAAAGCAACAGAAAATCCATCATCAACATTATTCGCAAAACATAAAGTAACATCTCCAATTGCTGTAGCAGAGACTCTAGCAGCATTTCCCATAGAGATGGTAACCTCGCCATCTTCAAGCTCTCTAGTCAGCTCGAACCCCTGCATAGAGTAACAAACATGATCATTAGCTCCAGTATCCACTATCCAAGAATGGATAGAAACTGATGCTAAACATGTTTCAACAAATAGTGTAGAAGATAACGTACCTTGTCCCTTGGTGACAAACACCGGACAATTTACTTTATAGTGACCTTTCATTTTGCATGCAGAACAGACCTTTCTTTTGTAAACTTTGCCTCCAAATCTTTCTATAGTGACCTCACTAGTCGATTCCTTCATGCTCATATCCTCTACACTTGGAAGTGGAAAGTGATAGTCAAGCACAACAGCAGACAAGGAGTCATTAATCCCTTGAGCAGCCTCCAAGAAGCTAATCAACTGATCAAGAGTAAACACCTTATCTTCGACTATGGAAGTGAAGTCGTAGAAAGATTCTGGAAGGGAGTCGTATATGATATCAGTGAATAACTGATTATTCATATTTCCACCAAATAAGATATAGAATCTTCTGAGGTTATCCATGTGCAACACATGCTCCCTTACATTACCACCTTGTGCCAACTTACAGTTCACAATTTTCATTTTGAACTTGGCACTGTCAGTCTGTCCAAGCCTACCATAAGTCATAATCAGATCTCTCCAAATCTCAACAGCGTCAGTACAATACTGATACTTGAGATGAAGTTCCTCAATCATGGATGACCTGAGCATAGATAATAATTTATCATTGCTCGTTATCCAATTTTTCAAAGGACCTTCTCGAGTAATCTGAGGACTCAATAAAAGGTACAGCCGGACGACACAAACACAGTCTGTGTAGCAAACATACATCGCTCCATGAGCCATTTCCATTCCAGGAAATTCGAACCCTTCAAGGGATTTTGTGCCAAAATACGAATAATAACAGACATATCTGAAAATGAATAAATAAAATAAATTAAGAACATACAACAGAACAATTGAAACAAATTTGCATAGTAATCTTTAGATAAAAACAATACAATTTGCTTCCTCCAATTGCCCAAGCTAATTCACTGCAAGCTGCCCCAACAGACGTTTACAGCAAACGCTCAACCAGACCAGTCTCAAGCAAAAGAAATTAATATTGGAGATCTCAAGACCATGTTCACCTATCCGGAGCAGGGACCTCTCAAAAAAGTTATACTCCAGGCAATATCTAAGCCAAAGTAACCACAAGCCTAACTCTGGACATTAAAAGGCGATTTGACATACGTACTAGACCCATGCGTCCTGCCCTTAACATCCTTTGTTATCCCACTTAGATTAATTTTAGAGATGAGTGAAAGTTGTCTCAATGCAAGCTGCCCCAGCAGACGTTTGCTCAAAGGCTCCCACTTCTCATCTTAAAATAAGTGTTTTATTTGGAAACCTCATCGCACTAGAACTTGTGAGGGACCTCTAACGCAAGCTGCCCAAGCAGACGTTTACGCTTCGAGATGCCCCACTTCCAATGAGAGGTCGTATTTGTGGAGGTCTAATGATCTTGGTTAGAAAAGAACCAAAATCCAGCTTAGTATTTTTAATTCTAAAGGTTTCATGCGCACACATTATTTTATGTTGCCATAAATTGTGTCAACCCAAAATTCCATCATAAATTAATATTATTCAGGAATTTAGACACAATTTAAAACATAAAATAAATCACATAAGACATGCTCAAAAATAAATTGAAACATGCTTATAGAAGTAAATAATTAAAGCAAATAGGCATGCTTTCCTATTATTTACTAGTGCACACATAATAAATCACATCATACGAGAAATAATTAAATAAACAAATGAAATTTCTCGTGGCCCCTCAGATGCGATTACAACAAAATAAATTAAATCTAACTATTACAAGATTTAATTCGAATACAGATCTTCAAGTTGGGCTCCCACTCTTTAATCTGAAACTGCAACACTTGGGCTGAATTAGGGTTTCAGGAAAAAACACAAGCATCCATCAGATCAACAGGCCCGTATCAAACCCTAGCAGCAAAACCCTAGTTTGAAACTAGGGTTTCGGCCGCTGCTCATCAGCCCTCCACCGCCGACAATCTCCAGCCACCGACGATCTCCAGAACATGGGCATATCTGAAGGAGAAGTTTTTGCTGAAGTATTTCCCACCAGGGCTGACATTGAAAAGGAAGGCAGAAATTCAGGCATTCAGCCAGCAATATGATGAGCCGCTGTACGAGGCATGGGACAGGTTTCGAGAGATGCTGAGGAAATGTCCAAAACATGGGATGTCTGATGCAGAAATCATTTGCCTCTTTTATGCTGGAGTAGATAATGACACACAACTCCGACTGGATAATATTGGTGGAGGAGACTTCCTTGATCTAGAGGAAGATGAGGCCATGAGGGCGATTGAAAAGCTGGCCGAAAATAGTTACAAGTTGCCGAAAGAAAGAAGGGATTATAGAATTGTGAAGAGTGTCGCTGCTACAAGAGATCAGGAAGAGATGAAGGAAAAAATGGCTTCTTTGGAAACAAAGATGGATCTTCTTCTTCTGGATAGAGCTCAACAGCAACAGCAGCAAATGGGGAGTTCCTCAAAGGGAGGAACTCAGATTCCAAATCAGTGCAGCGAGATGGCTTCTTTGGAAACAAAGATGGATCTTCTTCTTTTGGACAGAACACAACAGCAACAGCAGCACATGGGGAGTTCCTCAAGGGGAGGAACTCAGATCCCGAATCAATACAGCGAGATGGGACAATTGGAAGCCCAGTCAGTTGATGATGTGAACTACATTGGCAGAGGAAATTATGGGAACTACCGAAGGCCATACTATCAGAATGATAACCCTCCATATCATCCCAATAACCGATTCCACCCGAATCTATCTTATGGGAATCCGAATAATGCTATGAATCCACCTCCTAGATTTGAGCAGCGAGGAGAAGGATCGAATCAAGGGAATGGGGGTGATAATCTGAGGAGGCAGTATGGGCAGCAGGACAGAAGAGGACAAAGTTCGAGAGAAGAGGAACTTGAGAAGTGATTTGATAAATAAGACAGTATGATGACAGAAATGCAGAATCAGATCTCTACGATTGCTAAGCATGTGAGCGGGAGTCATAAGCAGGGGCAGTTTCCTAGCAATACTGAAGCTAACCCGAAGAAGAATTGCAGTGCTATAACCACAAGAAGTGGTAGGTCATATGACGAGCCCAGTTACCCCAGAGCGGGTAAAGACAAACAAGGGCACCAGGAAAAAATTTCAGAAGAGGAGGAGACTGAAACAGAAGTGACTCCCCAGCTAGTCAAAACACAAAAGGGGAGCACATCTGAGGAAATTTCCAAGGGAAGCAACATACCCTTTCCTCAAAGACTTGCGAAAAATAAGTTGAGCAAGCAATTTGCAAGGTTTCTAGACCATTTGAAAAAGGTGCAGATTAACTTGCCACTGCTAGAGGTTTTGCAAGATATTCCTGGTTATGCCAAGTTCCTGAAGGAATCGGTGACACAAAGAAGGAAATTTGGAGAGTTCGAGACAGTAAACTTGTTCGGAGAGTGCAGTGTAGTGATCCAGGAGAAGATGCCTATCAAGAGGCAAGATCCGGGGAGTTTCACCATCTCCTGTGTCATTGGTGGGTTGGAGTTTGGCCATGCACTGTGTGATTCGGGTGCGAGCATTAATCTGATGCCGCTATCTATCTTCAGTAGACTGCAAATTGGGGAGATCAAACGTACCACCATTACTCTCCAAATGGCAGATCGCTCTCTATCACAGCCAAAAGGAATTGTAGAAGATGTTCTGGTCCGAGTCAAGGACTTTATATTCCCAGCGGACTTTGTAGTTCTAGATATGGAGGAAGATAAGAATGTGCCGTTAATTCTAGGGAGACCATTCCTGCGCACTGTAGGAGCCTTGATTGATGTGAGGGAAGGAGAGCTGACTCTCCGTTTCAACGACCAGAAGATTACATTCTTCATCTCAGATGCAATGAAGAAGCACGAGGACAGGTATGACGAGTGCAACAATATTGAGGTAATATCTTTCCCTTTGTCTTTTGGTCATGAGAAGAAAGATGCTCTGGAGGAGGTTATTCATGACTCTCTGCACTCTAACCTTGATTTTGATGAGCTTTATGAGATTTGTGATGAGATGCTAGAGATGGTGAAAGCGTTGGAAGATGCACCAGAGGTCAAACCAAAGCAGGATGTGAAGTTTCTGGAATTGAGGACTAAGGAGGAGGAGCTAGAGGCGAGATTGAAGAAGAAACAGAGCAAGAACGAAGCCCCAGTGGTGGAGTTGAAGGAATTTCCAGATAGCCTCCGATACATCTTCCTTGGGGAGAAGGACACGTATCCAGTCATTATTATCTCTGCATTGTCTGACTTGGAGATCGAAAAACTGAAGAGGGTCCTGAGGATGCACAGGTCAGCTATAGGGTGGCAGATTTCCGATATAAGGGGGATCAGCCCGTCTATTGTGATGCATAAAATTAATCTGGAAGAAGGGAGCAAGCCAAAAAGACAACCTCAAAGGAGATTGAATCCAAAGATGCAAGAGGTGGTGAAAAAGGAGGTGATGAAGCTGCTGGACAATAATATCATCTATGCTATGAGTGATAGTGAGTGGGTCAGCCCGACTCACATGGTTCCGAAGAAAGGGGGATTCGAGAAGGTTATCAAGCCTGGAGGAGAAGAAGTGATTGAGAGACCAACCACCGGATGGCATTTCTGCATTGATTACAGGGCTTTAAATAATGCTACTCTTAAAGATCATTTTCCGTTACCCTTTATTGATCAAATGCTTGACCGTCTTGCAGGAAAGTCTCATTATTGCTTCTTGGATGGATACTCTGGATACAATCAGATTGTGGTGGCACCTGAAGACCAGCACAAGACAGCCTTCACTTGTCCCTACGGGATTTTCGCCTATCGGAGGATGCCCTTTGGGCTGTGCAATGCACCGGCGACTTTTCAAAGGTGTATGTTGTCCATCTTTCATGGTCTTATTGAAAATATTATGGAAGTCTTTATGGACGATTTTTCTGTGTTTGGTTTTTCTTTTGATGATTGCTTAGAGATGTGAGGAGACTAACCTTGTATCAAATTGGGAAAAATGTCATTTCATGGTTAGAGAGGGAATCGTATTAGGACATAAGGTATCCAGTAGGGGGATAGAGGTTGATAAGGCTAAAGTAGTAGCAATTGAACAACTCCCCTTGCCTAAGACAGTTAAAGAGGTTAGGAATTTCTTGGGACATGCTGGGTTCTATAGGAGATTTATCCAAGATTTTTCCAAGATAACTAAACCCTTGTGTAGTTTGCTAGAGAAAGACTGTGTGAAGGCTTTTGAGAGGTTGAAAAAACGCATTAGTAACAGCTCCTGTGTTAGTGACTCCAGATTGGGAGGAGGATTTTGTTTTAATGTGTGATGCTAGTGACTCTCCTTTGGGGGTAGCTCTGGGACAGATTAGGGATAAAATTTTTAGAGTTATTGCCTATGCTAGCAAAACGTTAAATCCTGCTCAATTGAATTATACTGTGACTGAGAAAGAATTACTTGTTGTTGTTTATGCTTATGATAAGTTTCGTGCTTATTTAATAGGAGCAAAATCTGTAGTCTACACTGATCATGCAGCAATGAGATACTTGTTTGCTAAAACTGATTCGAAGCCTAGGTTGCTTAGATGAATTTTGCTTTTACAAGAATTTGACATGGAAATTAGGGATAAGAAAGGTTGTGAGAATGTAATTGCAGATCATCTTTCTAGGTTAGAGAATCCAGTTGAGGGTGACAATCAGGATAGGTTGATTAAGGAAGATTTTCCTGATGAGAGGATTATGACTGTAGCTGTTGCTAGTGTTCCATGGTATGCAGATTTCTGTAATTTTTTAGTTGCAGGTGTATTACCTCCTGATTTGGAGCCCTATCAGCGGAAGAAATTTCTGAAGGAGGCCAAGTACTACTACTGGGAAGAACCGTATTTGTTTCGTAGGTGTGCTGACGGTATTATCCGTAGGTGTGTTCATCAGAGCGAATGGGGGAAGATCATAGAAGAATGCCACCATTCGGTAAGTGGGGGTCATTTTGGTGCGAACCGAACCGCATTGAAGGTACTATCTTGCAGTTTTTATTGGCCTTCTGTTTTTAAAGATTGTATTGCTATGATTCAAGCTTGTGATAGATGTCAGAAGATGGGGAATATAACCCGAAGGGATGAGATGTCCCAAAAGATCTTTATTGAAGTGGATATATTTGATGTTTGGGGCATTGACTTTATGGGCCCTTTTCCACCATCGTTTGGGTTTAATTATATTCTTCTTGTTGTGGACTATGTGTCTCGATGGGTAGAGGCCATACCCACTGTTACTAATGACTCTCAAGTGGTGCTTAAGTTTTTGCAGGCTTTAGTTGTTCGGTTTGGCATTCCCAGAGCTTTGGTGAGTGATGGAGGCAGTCACTTCTGCAACAAACTCATGGATAAACTTTTGGCAAGATATGGGGTGCGACAAAGAGTAACAACAGCCTATCATCCACAAGCCAATGGGCAGGCTGAGCTGGCCAATCGAGAGATCAAGCATGTGCTGGAGAAGACGGTATTGAGTCGGAAGGACTGAAGTAAGCGACTTGATGAGGCTTTATGGGCCTACCGGACAGCTTTCAAGACACCCATCGGCATGTCCCCATACTAATTGTATTATGGCAAGTCCTGCCATCTTCCGGTTGAAGTTGAGCATAAGGCGTTTTGGGCCATCAAGACATTGAACTTGTATTTTCTCAAAGCTCAGGGGGACCGGGTGCAGAAGTTGAATGAGCTCGATGAGTGGAGACACGAGGCATATGAGAGCACAAAGTTGTGCAAGGAGAGAGCCAAACGATTTCACGACCGACAGATTCAAGTGAAGAAGTTCTACAAAGGTGATATGGTTCTTCTCTTTAGTTCTTGTTTGAAATTGTTTCCGGGTAAATTCCGTTCTCGTTGGACAGGGCCATACAAGGTGCGAGAAGTGTTCGAGAATGGGACTTTGGAATTGGAGATTGAAGATGGCCACTACTTCAAGGTGAATGGCCACCAGGTTAAGCGATTTCACACTTCCGAGCAACCTCGAACTGTGAATGAAATCTCCCTTGCATGAAGGTAAGTAGGTAAGTTCGTCGAGCTCCCGACGTTAAACGCAGCGCTTCTTGGGAGGCAACCCAAGTTCGATTTACTTATCTTGTTTCATTAATAGATTAGCATGCATTTGTTTTGATATTGTTTTGCATTGTATTAAGTTTGGGGCGAACTCTGTGTTACTAATGTTGTTGGAAGTTGATTGGAGTGACGTAGGGACGAAAACACTTCATTTTGGGGGAAAAATACGCGAAGGGCCGCGACAAATCCCGAGCGGGACAATTTTATTCCGTTCGGGATGCAAAAAATAAAAATACGCTGCCCGGCCGAGACCAATCCCGAGCAGAACCATCATGTCCCATTTGGGACGCGTAACTTTTGACGTATCCCGAGCGGGAGCTTTGCATCCCGCTCGGGATGGAATCGTGCGAGAAATTCCAGAAATGCCGTAGGCTATCCCGAACGGGATCCTTCCGTCCCGTTCGGGACCGGGTTGGTTGACGCCGCGAACCAGGCTGGTTCAGACCGTCCCGAGCGGGATAGGGCAGTACCGCTCGGGACGGGTCGCGATTCTATAAATAGGAGCCGCGCGGGATCAGATTTTTTCCCCTCTTTCTCTCTACCGAACGGTACCCTTTTTCTTCCCCTTGCTTTCCTTCGATTTTCCGGCGAACATAAGGTAATTTCTACCCCTATTTTTTGTTTATTTCCTTTTTTGTTAAATTGTTGAAGTTTAAACGGTTAATTTGGGGGATTATTGGTGTTTGGAGTTCTAGCCTAGGGTTTTATGATTTATGCACATTAGGTGTTTGATATAATGCCCCAATGCATGTATGGTGTTTGAATTCTACATTTATTGCGATTAATGGGCATAGTTCTTGATTGTAAACTTGATTGATCGAGATTTTTGTGAAACTTGGGGGTTGTTGATGCTACTTGCAATATGTGGGGTTTGATCTACATCGTTCAACTGTGATTGTACTCATATGAATGGTGGGTTGTTGATCTTGCTATGATTATTTTTCATGGATATGATTTATGAAGGGGGATTTTTGGTGCTTTGAAGTATGGATATACATGGAATGTGTTGGAGATTGATTTTTGGTCTGACTTTTACAGAGAACATGGCACCCAAACGCCCATCTAATTTCACCGATGCTGAGTACGAGGCGCTCAAAGCCCTATGCAAGTGTGTAGTGCATGGTTCCAAATACCCCTGCCCAGTTACTCTTACCGCCTTGGGAATCCGGGAGGATGTCGAAACCTTGTTGAGGAATATTGGATGGGACGCTTTGCTTGACAAAAGGTGGCCGGCGTTTGAGGAGCAAACGAGGGAATTTTTGGATTCCGCTTATGTGCAGATGAGCCCTGGAAACTGGCCGAGCCACCTGACTTTCAAAATGAGGGGCAACCGCTACACTTTAGAGCGCAAGGAGTTGGATGCTATTTATGGTTGTGACGAGGAGGCGAGATATATCTCTGAGGACTTCAGCCCCAAGGACTGCTGGCAAATGATTTCCGGTAAGACTGTTCTAGGCACTCTGAGGATGAAGCTCGCTAAGGCCTCTCTCATTAGGAGCCCGATTCTGCGCTACATCCACAAGACAGTGGCAAACTCGGTCTCTGGACGCCATGAGACCAACAATGTCATCATGTCGGAGCTTTTTAAGCTCCATTTCCTACTTGCTGGAGCCCCCTTCTCCATGGCTGTTGTGGGTATGGACAACTGGAGCCGACCTCCCACCTGCACCAACATTTATTGTGGAGGCCTGATCACTCTTATCCTCGACCATTTCCAAATCCCTCGGGAAGGCACGAAGGTGCCACCGTCTGTGGTGGACCTCCCGGTGCTTACATTGGCAAAGTACACATCCGTCCTCCGGGAGAATGCCTTTTTGTATAAGGTGGTGGGCGACGCCTGGTTGATGTTGCCAAATACTGCTGCCACCACCATTATTGCTCCCGATTCCGAGGCGAACCTTTTGCTGGACTCGCCCGAACACAGAGCCATATGGTTCAGAAAAGGTCGGGATGGGACGTATGGGAGTTATGAGCACACTATCTCTGTCCAGGAGGACAATGAGGAGGAGTCCAATGATGAGGAGGAGCCACAGCGCGAGCAGGGAGCCGGGACATCTTCCGCTGGAGGCCGTCGCCCTTGGCTGACTGAGATGATGGAGATGATGCAGAGCATGTCATCTTCTATGGCCGGACTGGACATGAGGATGGCCGGCTTGGCGACTGAGGTGACCGGACTGAGAGCTTATATGGGTACCCAGAGGACTTGGATGGAGTAAAGATTTGATGGAGTGAACACCAGATTATCCGGCGTCGAGACTGAGCTGAACGACTTGATTGCTCAGTTTCCTGCTTACTATCGGAGGCGCAGGAGGAATGATGATGCTCCGGGCTCTACCCAGCAGTGATCACCGCCTTTCCTCCTTTTCAAACTTAGTCGTCTTCGGACTAAGTTTGGGGGGGTTTGGACGGAAGCCGGTTCTCTCTCTAACCCTATCCTTTTATTTGTTATGTTGGAACAGATTTACCTGTTTTCTTATTGTACTGAATTTTTAGTTAGTTAACTTAGGATTCATTTGATGTAGTTATCTTGAAGTATTTCGATTTGGTTGTAAAATGATTAATCTGTGACTGCTGGAGGTTGTGTTATTTGGAAATTGTTGGTTTTTGCTGTTTGCTTTGGTGATGATTCAGGTGGATAGAGCGTTAATAAGCGGAACCATGCCGAAATTTTGTGTTTTCTACCTTGTAAACTGTCGAAAGTAGGGTACACTCACTCTTATCTAACTCTCACACTTGGCATGAATTTAATGATTGATTTTGAATTTGAGTAAGGTGTGCTTGATTGTGATAACTTAGGCTTGAGATTGAATTCGTGACGAGGCATGAACATGATTTGAATCGTCTGAGCTCATGATAGGGCGAAATAACTTGAAATTGATGCATGCTTTTGGTTGAACAAATTTGGCATTTGACGTCATGTTATATTAATGCTTAGAAATCAACAACTTTAAACTTGTGAGGTTTGAGCCTAATGAGTCCATTTTATCTCATTTTTTATTGGTTGTGAGAGGCGAGCACAAGCGGAATGAGTAGAGTCTGTCAATGCCACGTAGTTTAACATGTTACATTGAACTAGAAAAAGATCTTAGGCCATTCTTTCTTAGTACCTACCTTTGATATTATTGGAGTATAAGGTGGAAACATAATTGCCCTAACCATTGTTTCGGAGCCACTTTGAGCCTTGAATTCTTTCATGTGTGTTTAGGAACAAGTTGTGGGTTGGGATGAGTTGAGATAAGAAGAAGTGAGTGCTTGGATTGAATTCTGTGTGTGAGTTGAAATAATGATTGAAAAAAATATATTGTGTGGGAAAGAGAAAAAGAAAAGTGAAAAGAAAAAGAAAGAAAAGAAAAATAATTGAAAGAAGGTTTGAATGCATATTCAGTGAAAAAAAAAAGTGAGAACTCATCAGATGGTAGAAGAGAAGTATGCACTTATGTGTTGAAGGGTTGATTGGATGAATGTTGAGAAAAAGGTTGGGATGAATGAATCACTTTTGCCTAAAACACCCTACCTGTTAGTAAGCCACGTTACAACCCGATAAAAGTCCTATTTGATTCTAGAACGATGTTTCAATGTGATCAAATGTGGCAGAGATGAACGATATGAATGAAACTTGTGTACTTGTGCTTTAGTGAAAGAAAGGAAAATTTTTACCTTACACACCTGAGTGAGAGTGTTACACCTTATATGATCACATGCCGGTAAGGTTGAGTTCTTTGCATTAATCTAAACATGGTAGATAATGAAAACTTTGTAAGATTGAAATATGCATTGATAGATAGTGGTGAGCCGTGAAGCATTGCACCAAGCAAATGAAAATCTAGTTTCAGTTTTTGATTGAGGGCAATCAAAGGTTTAAGTTTGGGGGGTTTGATATGTGCGTAATTTGTACTATTTTTTGAGTTTGAATTGAATGAATTGATGAAGATTAAGTACACAAATCACACACATATCTTTTCTTTTCATTGATTTTCCTTCACTTGGTGTTCGAGAGTTGTTTTGAGTATGCAGGACACGAAAAGTGTTAGAAACTCGAGTTTTGGAGCTAAATTGAGGCCAAGGGCGATGCAAATCCCGTTTGGGACACATATGTTCCGTTCGGGACAGAAAAAAAGGGAAATTGGCGAAAACACGTAGCCCGTCCCATTCGGGACCGAAGCTCGGGATGCACCGTCGCGTTCGGAATTCGGGAATTTGGCGTGAATTCGAGGGAAGAATTTTGGGGAAGGCCGTAGCCTATTCCGTTCGGGACCCACTCGTCCCGTTCGGGACCTGTCGGGATACTTGGGCGAGATTTTTGTTCCATTCCGCTCGGGATGGAAATTTGCAAAGGAGGATTCCGTTCGGGATCGAACTGCTGGGGCTGCGGATTCCTCAACTATAAAAGGCCAAGGGGTGTCACAAAATACGGGTTCGACTTTTGAAAACCCTAGAGAGAAAAAGCACGAAAAAGGAGCGAATTTCACGTCTCAAGGCTGGGAATCGAAGGTGGAAGGAAGTATTGGAAGCTAGAATTGAAGACTCATCTTAAAAACACTAAGCTTTCTTGTTTTCTCTTGCTCTTCTATGATTCAAATTGGGATTTTGATGTTTTTCATTATATTCATGAGTAGCTAAACTCATTGTTGAGGATTTGGATGTGATTGGGATTGATTTGAATATTGTTTGGATTTGAGTAATTGATGTTTTCAAGGGTTTGATTATTATTGTGGATTTGAATTTGTATTCCTTTCATGCTTGATCACCATGTGTTGGAAAGTATGTCTCAATGAACTAACTTGATAGGTTTGATAATTAGAGGGGATTGCAATAATAATTAGGTGTTGTTTCACTTAGAAGATAGGTGAATTGACATCTAGGTTATTAAATTCTTGGGCTTCTGGGAGTTAATCGAGATTAACCTACCTAGACTTAGGGTGAGATTGAGATTAATCTACGGTTGTTGCACTGGTACTATGGGTAATAACTAGAGTTATGTGATTTGACCCAAATCATCTTATTGAAATTGTTTCGTAAAGTTAGCAAATCCAAGCATATTCATAATCTACCCCAATCCATCCTATGTTCCTCAACTATTCTCTCTTTGGTAATCTTAAGGAAGTTGTTTGGTATTTTATTTAGTTGTTACATTACTATTTAGAATTTTAGGTAGTTTATAATAGATCATCCAAGTCATTTTATCGCGTCTAGATATTAAGTTCCATAATCAATCCCTTTTACTTAAACAAAGGGCGAATTGAGTCTTCGTGTTCGATAATTTTTACTTGATAAAAAATACTGCATCAATATTCCTGAGTCAATCCACTCAAACCTTTTCACCATCCTATACTGGATGTGGTTACCTAGTTCCAGTACCAGACAGTCATACACATAATACTATCACCCAAGATACAGATATACAGGCTCAACTAGAGCCTTTCACTGCAACTCAAAGTGATACACAATTTGCATACACTTCCGTACCTTCATATAGGCTTAGGATCTCATCAAGCCATAGAGATATAGATTCTTTTATTGTTAGATAAAAGAATAGATCTCAACTTAGGTCCTTATCAATGTGTGCCCCACACCAGCATACCAAGCCATCAAAGATAAGATGCTTATTACCGCGTATGCTGCAGCTTACACCGACAGTTTATCCTGGAACTGTCTCAGCTGTGATAACCATATATATCTCGCTAGGTCAAACGATACATACGATCTTCCGTGATCTACTACACACCGTATGATCTCCCTATCATCGAGATAAGAAGATAATTGTGTTTGCAACACATGTTTGTTAATTCAGACAGGAGATGAACATACAACATTTATGATTCCCAGTATGTTAACCAATCGACCTTGTACGTAATATACCAATCATAATGCTCTCAGTATATAAATCCATCAATCTCCCCCTTATACTCGAAGCGTTATACAGGTGCTTTCCAGAGTATAACGCGTCTAAACTAATCTAGCTATTACATCAATATTCTACGTGGCTGGCTTTGCCCTCATTCTAAGGTTACGTACATGCATCTCGTAGTCCTTCTGAGGTAGAGCTTTTGTGTATGGATCCGCTAGATTATCTTTTGTATCAATCTTCTCTACTAGCACATTACCCCTTGCTACAATTTCTCGTATAATATGGTACTTCCTTTCAATATGTTTTGTCGCTCTGTAAGTTCGTGGTTCCTTTGAATTTGCCACAGCTCCTGAATTATCACAATATACCGTGATGGTCTTGGGAAGCTTAGGAATCACGTCCAAATCCAGAAGGAAGTTTCGAAACCATATTGTTTCTTTCGAAGCTTCAGAAGCTGCCACATATTCTGCTTCCATGGTGGAGTCGGCAATGCATTTGCACTCCTCCATGATATGGCCCCACCTCCCAATGTAAACACATAGCCAGAGGTGGACTTCTTTTCGTCTCGGTCTACCTGGAAATCCGAATCAGTATAACCCACAGGGCACAACTCCTCACACTGATAGACAAGACTATAGTCTCTAGACCTTTTCAAGTATTTGAGTATGTGCGTTACCGCGGTCCAATGCGCCTATCCAGGGTTAGACTGGTATCTTGCTACCATGCCTACAGTAAAGCAGATATTTGGCCTCGTGCATAGCATTCCATACATGAGACTCCCTACGGCCGATGCATACGACACATTGCTCATCTCATCTTTCTCCTTTTGTGTCACCGGACACTGATCTTTGGAAAGATGTATGCCATGTCTGAAGGGTAACAAACCTTTCTTGGCAGTTTTCATGCTGAAACGGGCAATCACAGTATCCACATATGACCCTTCAAACAAAGTTAGCATCCTCTTATTGCGCTCCCGCAATACTTTACCCCTAGGATGTATTCTGCCTCCCCAAGGTCCTTTATATGAAACTGTTCAAATAACCACCCCTTTATGCCCGACAATACTCTTCCACATTGTCGCCAAATAGGAGAATATCATCTACATAAAGTGTAAGGAACACCACGCTTTCGCTGACACATAGACGTTACACGCAACTCTCGTTTGAACATTGTGAAAATCCATAGGATTTAATCACTTCATCAAAACGTAGATTCCTTGACCGTAAAGCTTGCTTAAGTCCATACAGCAACTTCTTTAGCTTCCAGACCAAATGTTCTTCGCCCTTCTGCACATATCCTTCTAGTTGTTGCATATAGATGTCCCTACCTTCTTCAAGGTACCCGTTTAGAAATGCGATTTTGACATCCATCTGCCAGATCTCTAGGTCCTTATGTGCTGCTATGGCTAGGAGTATAGGAATGGACTTATGCATGGCTACCGGTGAGAAGGTCTCGTCATAGTCTACACCTTTTTCTAACTATAACCCTTCGCCACCAGCCTTGCTTTTGAAAGCTATAATTTAACCATTCGCTCCTTTCTTTCCTTGTTCGTCTAAAAATTAAAATTCAAAAACATAAACAAAAAATAAGAAAATAAGAAAATAATGAAAGCAATTAAATCGTTGGGTTACCTCCCAACAAGTGCTTTATTTAATGTCGCTAGCTCGACAATACTTGAACTCATGGGCGATCCAAATAGTGCACCTCCACGACACCAATTTGAAGCAGTGTGTAGTACGGTTTCAGCCTCGGCCCATTAATCTTAAAGGTCGTGCCGTCTTGACCAGCTAATTCTACCACGCTATTTTCAAATTGGTAGACCACGGAGTATGGACCAGTCCACTTCGATTGCAGCTTGCCAGGCATGAAACGTAGGCGGGAATTTAACAGGAGAACTTTGTCTTCCTAGTTGAAGACGTGCTGGCGAGTCCCCCTGTCATGGAATCTCTTAGCACGCATTTTGTTGATGACGTTGTTCTCGTATGCTTCATCCCTGAAATCCTCAAGCTCATTCACTACCATGACTCGATCAGAAGCAGCCAGCTTCCAGTCCAGGTTGAGCTCCTTTATTGCTCTCCAAGCCGTATGCTCCATCTCGACGGGAAGGTGACGGGACTTCCCAAACACCAACTGGTATGGAGATGTCCCAATGGGCGTCTTGTAGGCAGTGCGATATGCTCATAGCGCATCATCGAGCTTTACAGCCCAATCCCTCCTTTGTTTCACCGTCTTCTCCAAGATCAGCTTGATCTCTCGATTGGATAGCTCTGTCAGGCCGTTCCCTTGAGGGTGATACGGTGTAGTGACTCGGTGCTTGACTTCGTATCTTGCAAGTAGGGAAGCTAATAACTTGTTGCAGAAATGAGACCCCCCATCACTCACTAGAGCTTTAGGCATCCCAAACCTTATCACCAGCTTTACAGAAAGTTGATGATGACCTTTGAATCGTTTGTGGTCATCGGGATGGGCTCCACCCATTGCGATACATAATCCACCGCTAGAAGAATATAGCAGAAACCATAGGATGGTGGGAAAGGTCCCATGAAGTCTATCCCCCAGACATCGACTATCTCAACTTCTATAACCGAGATCTGTGGCATCTCATCCCTCCGCGAAATATTGTTGGTCCTTTGGAAATGATCACATCCTGTAATCCACCCACGACAGACATCGTGGATAGATGGCCAGTAAAATCCACTTGCCAGAATCTTGAAGGCAGTCCGGTTGGCTGAGTGATGACCGCCGCTAGGAGAAAAGTGGCAGACCTCGTAGATCTGCCGCCATTCTTACTGGGGAACGCATCAGCGAATGATGTCGTCAGCACATCGACACCACAGGTAGGGATCCTCCCAGCAGTAGAACCTGACATCATGCAAGAATTTCTTCTTGGCATATGGGGAGGAATCTTGTGGAAGAACTCCAGTCACCAGGTAATTAGGTGATTTATAGAGGGGGAAGAAAGACCTAATTAGGTATTGGATTGAAATAGCAAAAACTGCCAAAACAGGCCAAAACAGCCTTTTCGGACCTCTGTCTCGATCGACAGAAATCCTGTTGATTGACACAGCCTACAAATCAAAATTCGGGTTAAATTTGTGTCAATTTTGCAACTTTGACCTCTATCTCGATCGACAGGGAGAATTTCGATCGACAGAAATGCATATGTCGATCCCCTTATGCGCAGTCTCACGGTTTTGGCCATAACTTTTGCTACCAAACTCCAATTGACCCGATTCCAGTTGCGTTGGAAATCTAATTCAAAGATCTTTCTCTTTTCATGCTCCATTAGCTCGGATTCCACATGTGGAAGAATTCGTGGCTATTACTTTGAAGATCATCTGCTTTCGGTACGGGTTTCCAATGAATTCGGCCTAAAACCTACAAAAATCATCCATCAAAGGCATAACACTCCCCAAAATAGACTCATGCACAGAAATGACTAAACACATAATATAAATCACTTGAAACAATGGAGAAAAACACAGATAAGTGAGTAATAATATGAGTTTATCAAGAGCCCACTGGCCTACCTACCCGATTCTTGTTTGAGAGTTCTTTGCCACCCTCACGGTGACAAAGACACCCCATTCTGTGGAGCCACTCTCCATTCACTTTCAGTTGGGTGGTTAGAGGCACACCTTGACACGAAACCAGCTTGATGAGATCTTGGGATGCTCTGTTGGAGGCTGCTTCCATTTTCCTGAGGTGTTCATCCCGGTGACTTACTGGAGGTAGATCGCCTCTGGGGCAGAGGATTCAGGGATCTCGATTCAGGGGCCCTCAAAGCCTCCTCTATCGATAACCCTGTCTTCCGCAACATCTATAGGTGCCTTGGGCTCTCTCTTGCCGGACAAAATGAGAGTGGCAAGGTGCGCTTTTGGGAGTTGCTCGTACTTTGGGGGATGGTCACACGGACCTTAGTGAGCATGGCGGCGCTGGTGATGGACAAGCAGACGAACGCCAAACCCAATACAGTTAGGAGTGGGGGATTGATCACCCCTATCGCCGAATATCTTGGAATGCCGACAGTGGACTTGGCAGCATGTCCACCACCAACAGGCTTGGATGTTCATCAGCTCATCCAGATGCAGGCTCTCACTTGCGGGCCACAAGGCGGATGGTTCTGGAAGATCTGGAATAGAGATTACTTCAATCTGCCACAGCCCGCACTGACACACATCACGGACCCTGAGTTTTGGGAAAACTGGTTCATGTCGACAAACGCCCACATGGAGCACAAGACAGGCGTGCGGGGTCAAGGCACACCCACCTACCGCCTCCGCCATCGGAGTTGATGATTGAGGCCGGATCAGCGCATTGTGACATCTAAGCAGGAGCGTGAGGAGGAGCTGCAGCAACAGCTCAGCCGACAGGCCGAGGAGGCGATGGAGGATGTCCCTGCGGATCATGGGGCGACGTTCTCCTCTAGAGAGGGATCCAGCTCTGCACAACTAGATTAGACTCAGTTTCTAGCATTCATGCAGCAACAACAACAGATAGCGGAGCAGTAGCGGGCCTTTCAGGCGCAGCAGCAGCTGTTCATGGATCAGCAGCGCACATCTTTCGAGGAGTTGCGCATATCCATCAATTGGATATGTACTTCATTTGAGGAGGAACGTGCAGTGAGCGCAGCCCATTGTGAGTTCGTGAATACCTAGCTACAGCACATGACCGTGCAGATGGATGACATCCATCTCTACATCGAGCCTATGGTCACCTACTGGAGACAGCGGCGACGGAGGAGAGAGGAGGATGCTGGTCCCTCCTACCAGTCTTGAGGTATTGTTTTTCTTTTTCATGTCTGACTTGCAAACTTTTTCACTCCTTCGAGTGAAATAAGTTTGGGGGATGAGGACACGAAAAAGGAAAACATTTTTATTCACTTATTTATTTATTTTTGTTTCATTTTCTTTTATGCGTCTTAGGTTGTAATAATTGTTGCATTTTAGATTTTAGCACCATCCTTGTTCTTTTGCATCAATGTGAACAGTTGCTTTCTGCAAGGCTTTTCACTCTAACTAGTTATTTTGAATTCTTGATTTGTGGTACTAGTTCTGATCTGTAGATTCTTGAGAGTTGTTCTAGGAGCTCTGAACTTAGGAAAGTCGGAACGAATTGATTATGTTGGTTTTTTTAGAATTGACTTGTCTATCCCTTGAATGAGAATGATTGGTTTGTGATTAATCTTTTGTGGATTGGGATTGATTATTTGTGTGATAGAGCAGCCTATAATAGGAGTTCATTACTTGACAAGTCGATCTTTTGAAGCATGAATTGTGCATGATAGGTTAAGTTTAAATTGGATTATTGTGAAGATGAACAAATCTGAACCTTGTGAGAGAACTCTGAGCCTTCTTTTCGTTTGTTGTTGGACAAGGTTTTTAGCGATAAACTTTTAGAATTTGACGAGTTTCTCTCTCAAGATTGCATTAAGTGTAGTAATAGGGAAAAGTGATTATAGGCACGTTCTTTCATAAGCCCGTTGTCCATACACTAACTCTCATTATCCACTAGTAGCTCATTTGAGCCTTAAATGCATTTTTCTTGTTTAGAATGGTGAATGAACGGAAAAAGTGTTGGTTGAAATTTTAGATAGTTGGAATTTCGGATAGTTGGAATATGATGAGAACATGTGAGTGATTGAATATATTGATTGGGAACTAGAAGAATTATTGAGTTCTTATAGGGTTTGAGTCTACGATGAACAACATGAGTTGCCATTAATTAAATTCTTGCCAAGGATCGTTCTTATAATACCAAGAATAAATTTCAATTAAATAAACCATGCGAACCTATGCATGCTCCTACAAAATTAATTGCAGAGGATGGAGTTTAGGAATACCTGATCTTCAACGTTTGATCTACAGATCTAGATCGGAGAATAAAACGATGAAGTAAATATGGATCTGAATTTGAACAATGGCGATGGACAGTTGTTCCTACAGATCTGATCTTCTGATCTGTTCCCTTTCTCTTTGGAAATCTGGTGAGAATTATCTACCAAGTTGGATTCGAGATCTGGAGAAATCGATCAGTTTCTCCCTCCGGATAGCCGCCGCCATTCTCTCCCTCTTTTCACTCAATATACTGAAATCACTTAATGATATGATAGAGAGAAGGCCTATATATAGTGTTAGGGTTTTGAGAAACCCTAACCCTAATGGGCTTGAGCAGTTCATGGGCCAGACCAGGGACCAGATGCAAATAATAAAGTGGGCCCTCGTTATTAATTAATTCTTCCTTGTTCAACCTAGAACATAATAAATTAATAAAACATTGTTTTAACCTTCACCACGGTAACAATGCTGACTCTCCCTTTTATTACCACGTTATTAGGAACGGGTTTCACCAAACTAACATGATCCACATATTTAAGGTTTTAAACATTCATTAATTAATTAGGCTTATGACAATCAGCCACAATTAATTAATCTCTTATTTCCTGAGTAATACCACTCACTCCTTTTCACTTATGCCTGAATTAAATAATTCAACCTGCAGGGTTTAGCATAGTGAACCTTGTGAGATCCTCATGGAATTTCACCATCTTGAAAACGGATATGCTTACCTAAACGTCCAGCCTAAGTAGGCCACACTCAAATCGCCAACACCCAAAATACGAGTATTAGAGTACATTTAAGACTCGCCACCATGGTAAATCAAAGTGTGGTAAATCTGTGTGTGCCCCTTATCCTTCAGTTAGGTTTAAGATCATAGGAAGTATGTTAGGGATCTGGCTCATTCATATGTTAATGAGAATGGCACATCCTACTGTTGATCCCATCAATACAAAACCATGTACCGACACATCAAGTAGCTAGGATAAACTCACTTCTGAACCGATGTGCCGCAGCTTAGACCGACAGCCTATCCAGGGACTGTCTCAACTGTGATACTGTTTATTTCTCGCTAGGTCAAACAACTCATATGATCCTCTGTGATCTCCTACACACCATATGGTCATCCCTATAGGCGAGATAATAGGATATTATGGTTCGTTTTATGTTTGTCTCATCAGACAGCGAGCATTGTTGTAACAACACATATATGAAGACAAGTGTACAAAACACTTAATCATATATACTTTCAGTATACAATCTCAAAAATCTCTCACTTATACTTAAAGTATAATACCATTGCTTTATTAAAGTATTTAGTGTGTCTATATTGTCAATCACTCCCACTGCATTCACGTCACCTCTTTTCACGATTTCTCGTATGATATGATACCACACATCCTATGTGTTTCACCATCTTGTGAGTCTTGGGTTCCCTTGAGTTTGTTATTGCACCAAAATGATCACAATTCCATGTGATTTTATTAGGCAAACTCAGAACACACACCTCTAGAGGATAACACCGGAGTTATACTGCTTCTTGCGAAGCTAATGAAGTTGTCAAAAACTCAGCCTTCATACCGGAATCCGCAACACACTTTCGTGTTAGATCCCTATAACTCCTCTTCCAAGGCCATCACATAGTTAGAGGTCGATTTCCTTTCCTTATGATCCTCCTGGATATCCGATGCCATTCAACTCACATGGCACATTTGTAAACCAATGTGTCTGTCCTGAGTTGAATTGATATCTGTTTAACATGCTTATAGCAGTACAGATATCTAACTTTGTTCATTTACAATATAGAAAGATAACAATCTTTCTTGCTACGAACGACTCACCACAGAATCAATTTAAGCGACTTGAGATATCTGAACATCCCTTTCTTGTGGCAACACAAGACTTTAATTCAAAAGATGTTCCAAAATCTCATAAGCCGTGCTTCTGAAACTGTTCGGATAACCATCCTTTATGCCTGACAATATCTCCACACCATTTCCGAATGCGAAAATACTATCTGCATAATGTGCAAGCAAAACCACGCTTCCGCTGACACTTAACTGGTACATGAAACTCTCATTCTCGATAGACAATATCAAAATGTATGTTTCATGACTTTAAAGCTCCTTTAAGTTTATACTTCAACTTCCTTGGCTTCCAGGCACGATGCTTACGGACTTAACTTATCTGGTTGTTGCACATAGATGTCATCACCTTTTAGCAAGGTACCCGTTTATAAAATACGGATGATATCATCTATCTTCCACATACTTAGATTCATATGTCCTGTTATGGTTAAAAGAATTCGAATGGGTTTAATAGTTGCAACCATTGAGAAGGTCTTGTTGTGAAACATACCTTGCTCACTAACCTAGACCTTTGAAAACATACTAGGTTACCATTCGGGCATTTCTTTTCTTGTATATCAATCAGTTACCTATAGCTGGTAAGCTATTTGGCAATCACTGATCCTGATATTCAACCATAAGCTTTAATGATTCATTTCTGAATTCATGACTTGACGTCATTTAACTGCATCGTTTGTCTTAACAGCTTCGTTGCACTTTAAGGGATAAGTACGATGTTGTTCGTTAAGCTGGAAACAAGTCCAGAGACTGTTTCCATGAACCAGTACCATTAAGCCTGTTAAGGCAACCTCCCACTACAACGATGCTCCTTTTACGTTGTCAGTTAATGGTGCATTAATTTGTGGTTTACCACCTTACACAGGTGACTTTGCAATTGGTACCATACCTTCCAAGGTATGCTCAATATGCCACGGGGTATTTCCTTATGGATTTGAATTGTCTTCTCTAAAACGTTAGAGAACATTCTCACATTTGGATTCATGGTTTCATCCCGTTCAACTTGCTTGTAACTAGGATATACAAAGCAACCATCTTTTTCGTTTACCTGGAATAGCCCACAAAGCAGTACTAGCTTAAACCTTTCTTCTAAACAATCAGTTTCCTATATCAGCTTAACAGCCGAATTACCCATCATTGCCCTTTTGACAGAGTCAAGGTCTGCTAGGGTATTTGGAACTGACTTAGAAGGCACTAGATTAAGCAAACACACAACTGCTTTTGGCGCTCTTCCCAAAAACAAAAATTTGGCAAAAGCTGGCATAACTTATAAACTTTCAAAGAATCTTATTTCGTTTTACCTACACTATCCCAATCGAGGGATAATAGGTGTAGTTGATTGGGATGCAATCCCTTTGCTCTGCCAGATACTGTAAAAAAAAACTCATCACTTAAGATACACCATTATGAATGAACCATAATGTTTTTACGGTCTTGTTTAACTTATTCTCTACCTTATTCTTGAACGCTCTTGATTAAACCAAGAAACTAAGACTTGTAGTGAACTAGATAAACATATCCAAATCTTAAATGATTACAGTATCAATGCCAGTTAAGGCAACTGCGTAAGTAGACTCGAACCAGCAAACCAGAGCAAACACGAAATAATCTATAGAGGTACAATCGCCTATTAAAAGGCCTGGTTACCATCTTATACCTCTAAGTAGTTGTCATAAGTACCATTCTTAGGAATACCTGGATTGAATCCATAATTCCATGAATTACTTAAAACTACTTAGACTGATGTAACCTATCTTTATAGAGATTCTTTAAATTATACCTTAGAACACTGATAGTTTATGTAATCAAGTAATGAAGACACAATCATCCTTAATAGAAAACACTGTTATTCATTCATGATAGTTAAACTCTATCGAATAACTGATAATCCATACCAATAGATGAAAAATGTGTTTATCAAAAACAAAACAATATCTCTTCAGAAACTTGAATTAAAATAGAGTTTTTAACATAAACTCAAAGCAAATAACTCCAACAGCTTGAGAACAATCTCCAGCATCTTCCTTGGAGTTGGTAGTCCCGTCATCCTCAAGCATTATCATCAGCTTGATTCTCTGCACAGTGCAGCCAAAACATGATTAGTACTCACAGTAACTACTACTCACAAGGAGTAGAAAACTAATACTAAACATGTAAATGATGACGTACCTCGTCCATTGGTGTTAACACCGGGACAATTTGTTTTCTAGTGTCCTAGCTTGCCACAGTGGTAACACTTGCCCTTTCTTTTAACTTTCCCAGCCTTTTTCTTTGGAGCATAAACTCCATTCTCCCCACCAGCAGTTTTCTTGTTCTTATTCCTAGCCGTTCTCTTAGGTTTTGCTCGTTTAGGAGCAGCAGAGCAGCTACCGGAACAAACGAAAACTGCTTTCTCGGGTTCCATCAGGGACTGTGCTGCCATCAAGTCACTGAGTAACTCATTAAGAGTATACTCCTTCTTGTTCATCATAGCATTCAGCCTGAAGTTTTCAAAAGACTTGGGAAGAGAGTTTAGTAAGATATCAACTTGAGCTTCCGCGTCAATACCACCACCATGCAACGTTAGTTCATCCATGAGGTGAGTCATGGCAACCACGTGCTCTCTCACTAAACTGCTTTCAGACATTTTCTTACTCACAATCTCCTTCATGAGATTGAATCTGATAGTTATGTCCGTCTCCCCATAAGTCGCTGTTAGATTATCCATAATCTCACATGCCTTATCATAATGTTGATGCTGCAACTGCAGTACCTTACTAATAGTGGTCATCATGTAGCATTTCACTACATTATTAGACTTGATCCACTTATTGTAAGACTGCTGCCGCTCGGCAGTAGCGTTAGCAGCTGGGACTGGCGGACAAGGATCAGTAAGGACAAACTTGTGTTCTTCCGCAACAAGGATATAATCCAATTAGGTTTCCATTCAAGGAAATTCGGACCATTGAGAGGATTTTGAGCGTGTATATTAATGACATTGTTCATAGACATATCTGAAAACAAATAAGCTAAACAAAGTAAGCACATACTACGAACAATTGAAACAAATATGCATAGAACCTTTAGCTAAAATAATGAAATTTGCTTCCTCCAATTGCCCAAGCTAATTTACCGCAAGCTACCCGAGTAGACGTTTACGGCAAACGCTCAACCAGACCAAAATAGGTCCTTTAATTTCTCTCCATGTCAGGTATCCGCCGGCAAAAGAAATTAATATTGGAGATCTTCAGACCATGTTCACCTATCCGGAGCAGGGACATCACTAATGAGTTATACTCCAGGCAACATCTAAGCCAGATAAACCACAATCCCAACTCTGGATGATAAAAGGCAATTTGGTGATGGATTTATATACTAAAAGCATTATGATTGGTATATTATGTACAAGCTCGATTGGTTAATATACTGGGAATCATAAATGTTGTATGTTCATCTCATGTCTGAATTAACAAACATGTGTCGCAAACGCAATTATCCTCTTATCTTGTCGACAGGGAGATCATACGGTGTGTAGAAGATCACGGAAGATCGTATGGATCGTTTGACCTAGCGAGATATAAATAGTTATCACAGCTAAGACAGTTCCAGGATAAATTGTCGGTGTAGGCTGCATGATACGCGGTAATAAGCATCTTATCTTGGATGGCTTGGTATGCTGGTGTGGGGCACACATTGATAAGGACCTAAGTCGAGATCGATTCTTTTATCTGACATTAAAAGAATCTAGATCTCAATGGCTTGACGAGATCCTAAGCCTACATGAAGGTACAAAAGTATATGCAGATTGTGTATTACTTTGAGTTGCAGAGAAAGGCTCTAGTCGAGCTTGTATATCTGTATCTTGGGTAATAGCAGTTTGTGTATGACTGTCTGGTACTGGAACTAGGTAACCACATCCAGTATAGGATGGTGACATTCCTTGAACAGCTCAAAAGGTTCGTTATGCTAAGTCCTGCAAGCTCAATTAAGTTCAAGCATAAGTGAAAAGGTTTGAGTGGATTGATTCAGGAATATAAGATGTTAATTAATTAAAGAGCTTGTCAGAGCTTAAATTAATTAATGAATGTCTGTAACCTTAAATGTGGGGATATACCGAGCCCATGCAACCCGTACCTCAAAACGTGGTAGCAAATAGGTAGGACAGTATTGAATCTCTGGTGGAATGAATCAATATTAATTAATTAATTATATTTTGGGTTGAATATGGGAATTAATTAATTGATTGGCCTTATTTGCTATTTACATTCTGGTCCCTTGTCTGGCCCATGAAACTCAAGCCCAATAGAAGTCCAGTATTTCCCTATAAATACGCCTCAGTTCCTCAGATCTCAACACACCACAAGATCATAAGTTGCACACAGCAAACCAGGTTTTGGGAGTTGTGGTGATCGACTAAGATCTGAGAACGAGGAGGAAATTCTGCTTCTCAACCGAGCAAAGGATCTGATAGAGAATCTTTACCAGATTTTCAGATCGAGTTGGGATACAGATCAGAAGATCAGATCAGGAGGATTCTTCTTCTCCCTCTCTCCTTGTTTTTTTCAAAAATATTATTATTATTTTCATAGATTAATTTCCTCAATCTGTTAGGAAATAAAATCTTTGTGCGTGGGAAAGATCAAAGGGCATCTCCGTGCACGCGTTCTTCAGGGTTCATTAATCCATGTAATCCGCATAAACCTTCTTATGCATAATAACATAGGAGCATGCAATGATTGTTCATAGGCATAGCAAATTTTTTTTTTTATATTCCAATTAACGATCCTTTGGCAAACGGACTTCGTGATTCAGTTCATGAATCCCTTCAATTGGTATCAGAGCCAGGTTGAATTAATTGGCTCTATCGGAAAAATAATATTGCCTATGATTATGCATGATTATTATTATTGATTGCGTGCAATGGATGGTTTGGATTGAATTTTATGTTTTTTGTACTCGTGGTTCTCGGGTTAATCCGCCCTTTTATATGGATTCGTTTTTCACCCACGAGATAAATCCGTGGTTAGATTTAGATTTTTAGATTGTAATTAGGATTAAATGAAGAATGCGAAGAACACGAAGAACGCTTAAAACACGAAGAACGAAGGGCCGCACAACGCATGACAGCGCCGGCACGGCAGCACGGCGGTAAGGCACAGCGGGGTACGGCGGCACGGCGCACGACCAAGTGCGGCGGCGGCGCAGCCGCGTGCAAAAACCCTAGGGTTTCAGCGCGCGCAACACGCGCGCACGCAGGCGACGGCTGCGCGGCCCATGGCCAGGAAGGGCTGGTACAGAGGCTCCGGGCGAGGTCGACGGTGCGAGGGAGGCCAGGGCAGATGGCCGGGATGGCGGCACTCGCGATGCTGCAGAACCCTATGTTCCACGCGCCCAGCAGGCCTGCAAGACCCTGCGCGCGTGACGGCGACGCGTATCCCCCCCTCGGTCGACGTCGGCGGGCAGAGCAGGTGGTGGCGGCGGTGGCTCGGGTGGGCGGCGATGCGGGCTGGGCGTGCGGCCGGAATGCGGAAAAACCCTAGGGTTTTTGGCGTGGTTCGCGCGAGCCCCGATTCCATTAATGCGCGATTCCAGTGAGTCTCGGAGGCCGACGGTGGAGAAGAAGACGTACGGTGGTTCGAGCAATGGTCGGGGCAAGTCGGGGTGGCGGCATGCAAAACGGGCAACGGCCGGAGGAGGCGGCATCGCGGGCTTCAACCATGCACATACGTGCATGGCTGGTGTGCATGCCGGGAGCCCTCACGGTGGCGACGAGTCACCGCGGCGGTGGTTTTCCAGTGGTGGCTCGTTGGGCTAAGTTCTCGTGGGCTATTGGGCTTGAGATGTGTGCGTAGGCCCGCGATTTGGTTAACTGGCCCAGTTGTCCAATTTTCTGATAAATCAAATCTTGGAGGCCCAAATTCAGAAAATAAATTCAGGTCTCAGTCCAAGTAGTGGGAGCCCAGTCGAAGATCTGTATTATTAATTTCAACTTGTAATAGTTAGAATTAATTTTATTTCGTATCATGGGGCCACGAGGACATTTTTTATTTGCTTTATTATCTGTCTTCGCATGATATACGTGTTTAATTTAATTGTGCAACATATAAGCATGTTGTAGATAATAGGAGCACATTTACTGCTTTTATTTTTCCAGCTTTAAAGCATGCTATGTGATTTATTTTGTGTAATTAATTATAACTATAAATTCGGGGTTCATGCTATGCATGATAGAATTTTAGCAATGTTATAATTATGGCTACATAAAATAATCTGTGCAATTGAACCTTATGAAAAAAATTACTAAGCTCATAATTTAGTAAGACCGCCACAAAGCGATCCATTATTGGAAGTGGATAATTTTTTAGGTAAACGTCTACATGTGTAGCTTACTTAATTTATTATTCATAAGTTCTAATAGATAGAATTTCTTAAAACAAACATAAATTTCATGTGAGAAGTGGGAGTTCATGCGTAAACGTCTACATGTGTAGCTTGCGTATTGAATTTTCATAAGTTCTCTAGGGATTGAATTAAATGAGACAGCCTTATTATAGGGATCGGGTGTGTTCTTATAGATTCTTATATTGGAGGGTTGGCTTTGGTGGTAAGCTAGCTTAGATGTTATCCAGAGTATAACTCATTTGTGATGTCCCTGCTCAGTAGGATAATATGGTCTTAAGTTAGTCTCCAATTATTAATTCCATTTGTCTAAGGAACTCGGGCATGGATTGGAATTAAAGGACTGGAATTGAAAGATGCAGTCTGGTTAAGTGTTTTGTTGTAAACGTCCACATGTGTGGCTTGCAATAGTAATAATTAGGCAAATTGGAGGAAACATTAATATTGCTTTATCATAAGGTTTCAATATTTAATTGTTTCAATAGTTTGCGACTATGTTTTAATTTTTTGCTTTAATTTATTGTTTTCAGACATGTCTTTACCGATTGTAAACCTCTTAGCACTAAACCCTTTAATCGGTCCCAATTTTCCTGAATGGAAGTTTTGCTTCATGGAATTACTTTGTACTGCAAAACATGCCTATGTACTTTACATGGACCCACTATCTCCTCAGTATTGGAACTGTACTGGTTATGAGCGAGTGTTCTATGACAGATGGGTAGCTTCTGATGAGTTTGCCCGCAGACTCATTATGAAGAGTCTGTCTAGAGAATTGAAGCTCAAGTACAAAAAGTACGGACTGCTGTTGAGATATGGAGGGACCTTGTGAAAGTATATGGGAAGGTGAGACGAACTATCAGTTATGATCTTGTGAAGGACCTGGTTTGCAAGAAAATGACTGAGGGGAGTTCGTTAGTTCTGCACTTCATCAGTATGATGAGAATCATGAGAAAGTACAGAAAGAGAGGTGGACAAATTAATAAGCGGGCAGAAATAAACATTGTCCTGCACTCTCTATCTGATTCTTATGATGATTTCATCAAGTCCCTCGGTACCAGGCGCGAGTTTACTCTTCCTGAGTTACTCTTAGTCCTGATGCGAGAGGAGTCTAATCTTAGGGCATTGGAATTTGCTCCAACTTTGTCATCTTTTCATCAAATCTCTCGGTGCCAGGCGCGAGTTTCCTCTTCATGAGTTACTCAGAGCCCTGTTGCGAGAGGAATCTGACATGATAGCATTTGAGTTTGCTCCAACTTTGTCAGCTTTTGACAAGGGAGTTGCTGAAGCAAAAGAAATGCTTAAAAAGTTAGATGAAATAGATGAGGCAGAAGTTGTCACCAGGCCATGCAAACGCAAGCGAAGTGAAGTAAATTGTCTAGTGCCTAACACGGGTAGACAAGGTACGTCATGTGCATTTATAACGGAAACATGTTTAGCATCAGTTTCTATCCATTCTTGGGTAGTGGATACTGGAGCTACGGATCATGTTTGTTATACTTTGCAGGGGTTCAGGCCGACAAGGCAGTTGAAGCATGACGAGATTACCATCTCAATGGGCAGCGGAGAGCGAGTCTCAGCAGTAGCCATTGGAGATTTTACTTTATGCTTTGAAAACAATGTTTTGATTTTGAGAGATGTTTTATATGTGCCGGTTTTTTGGCGGAACTTAATTTCAGTTTCCAAGTTATTTTGTGATGGATATTAAGTTATTTTTTATAGTGGAGTTTCTATCATTGGTAATAATGGTGTTATCTGTCATGGCAAACTGATTGACTCTCTCTATATCATTGATTGTATGCATAAATCTTCCATGAATGTTGCAAACTCATCCAATAATAATAATCATTTAAAGAGAAAGTTTTCTTCCGATGAGGATCAAACATATCTCTGGCACTTGAGACTAGGTCACATCAATCTAAAGAGGATTAAAAGATTAGCATGCGATGGGCTCTTGGATTCTTTCTAAGTGGTACCGCGTCAAATCTGTGAGTCTTGTATAGAAGGAAAGATGACGACCAGGCCTTTTAAGGCAAGTCAGTCTCGAGCAAAGAATGTGTTGGAATTGATCCACTCTGACTTATGTGGACCAATGTCCACGCAAGCTCGTGGAGGTTATGAGTACTTCGCCACATTCATTGACGATTACTCAAGATTCGGATATGTCTATTTGCTTCGCCATAAGTCTGAATGCTTTGAGAAATTCAAAGAATTTAGGACTGAGGTAGAAAAGAAGCTAGGTAAGACTATCAAGACACTACGATCAGATCGTGGTGGTGAATACCTCAGTAACGAGTTCTTGCAGTACTTGTCAGATAACGGGATTACATCCCAGTGGACTGCACCAGGAACCCCTCAACAAAATGGTGTAGCGGAAAAAAGAAATAGAACTCTCTTGGAAATGGTCAGGTCGATGATGAGTTATGCAAGCTTGCCGATTTCGTTTTGGGGATATGCCTTGGAGACAGCGGCCTATTTGCTTAACCTGGTACCTTCTAAATCAGTTCCTAAAACACCTCTGGAACTCTGGTATGGGCGAAAGCTAAGTTTGAACAGAGTGAGGGTTTGGGGTTGTCCAGCATATGTGCTGACAAAGGAACCTGATAAGTTAGAAAGTAGGTGTAAGCTAATGCTGTTTGTAGGATATCCCAGGCAAACGAAAGGTGGTTATTTCTATTGTCCTGAGAATCAGAAAGTCATTGTCAGTACCAACGCGAGATTCTTGGAGGACGAATATGTAAGAAACCACAGATCCAAGAGTGAAATTGTCCTCCACGAGCTTGAGGACAAAGAAGTAATTCCATGAGGAAAGCCTAGTGTAATGGTAAATTCACCTACAATAGGTGAGACTATACCAACACTGCCACTAATGCAATGTATGGGACCAACGCGTACTGTTCCAACTACTGACAAGGTTCAGATGCCTCGTCACAGTGGGAGGGTTATCCACCAACCCGAAAGGTACATGTTCGTGGGAGAGTCTTCTGACTTGATCCCGGAAAATGGACTGGATGATACCGATCCCTGTGATGGGTTTTGTATACTGAAAGCATTTATTACAATGAGTATACAACGGTTTATTTCTCCTATCTGTTAACAATCGTACATGTATGAACAACGGTATCCTCTTGTCTCACCGATAGGGACGTTCATACGGCGTGTTGTAGATCGCAGAAGACAGTATGAACACTTGACCTAGTGAGACATAAACCTGATCACAGCCGAGACAGCGTATGAGGATACGTCTGTCCGGATGGCTGCAGCATTGTCGGAATAAGTAGTCAGTCTTGGTTACTTGACATGCTGGTACGCAGAGGTGGCGTATTGATGGACCGCAGTGAGATATATTCGTCTGTCTGACATCAGCGAATAAAAGATCTCGTTATATTGATTGAGTCCAAACCCTAACGAAGGTTCAGGGGTTTGCACGGGTTGACTGTTGCTTTGACTTGCAAAGGTGGAGAGCCAACACAGCGCGCTCGTATATCCGCATCTTGGGTAACAGCAGTTCGTGTAGTACCGCCTGAGACTGAACTTAGGTAACCATATCCGAGTAATAGGATGGGGACATTCCCTGAGGAGCTCAATAACATTCATCGTGCCAAAGTCCTGCAGGTTGATTAAGTTCAGGCACGAGTGATAAGGTTTGAATGGTACTACTCAGGAATTATAAGATATTAATTAATTGTAGTTAGAGCTTGTCAGAGGCTCCGATTAATTAATGGATGTCCGGTAACCTTAAATATGGGAATTCTCAATTAATGCAACCCGTTCTCATAACGTGGTAATAAAGGGGTAGGTCAGTATTAATTCTGTGGTGAAAAATAATTAATATTAATTAATTAATTGTGTCTTGGGTTGTGGACATGGGAATTAATTAATTTATAGGAATTGAGCCCAAAATGGCCCATTAGGGTTTCTAACCCTAGGTCTTTAAATCGACAGCTCTCTCTCTGAAACCCTAGTCACTTCATAACACAGTTGAAACTCACTAAACCTAGAGAGTGAGGGAAGCGCCGATTTTGAGAAGAAGAGGAGGAGAATTTTCGAATTCTGGTCCTGCTCAAGCCACAAATCTACGGAGTCCTCACCAGTAGTAGATCTGACCAGCACCGGGATACAGATCTGAAGATCTAATCTGGTGAACAATAGATTTCTTCTTTCCTTTTCTTTATTTTCGATTTTCTCTAGATATTAGTTTTCTAATTTCTGTTTCAGCAGAGAAATCAGATTGCGTGGTTGAATAGGATTTTGGAATTCAAACGCAAAAGATCGGTACAGACACTACGGAATTACGGTAATCTCTCAATCCACAATTATGCATTAAATTCATAGGAGCATGCTAGGGTTTTGAGAATATTTAATTATGAGCAATATCCATAGATCGATCCGGTTCAGTTTGGTTTTGGTGATTCGGTTCACGCAAAAAAAACCCTACAATTGGTATCAGAGCCAGGTTTCTGATTTATGGCTCTGTTGTTCATAATTAAATTCGATATTATGCATGTATGAATTTATTATTGTGGATGTTTGGTTTTTGTTCATCGTGGCATCCCGTTGATTCAGCCCGCGGTGGTTTATCCGTGTTGGGCTGAATTGTTTTGTAAAATCATGAGAAAATCCATGATTAGAATAGATTTGAAATTGTAATAGAATAGTTTTTGTAATTTTTCAAATTCTGTAATTGAATGGGTCGAGGACGAAGAACAAAGACGGAGCCGACGAAGGGCGGTGCACGGCGGCCGCAGGCGGCCGCGCGCGTGCAGCCGCGGGCGACAGCGGCGCAGGGCCGCGCACAGTGCGGGCGATGGCGCACGAGGGCGCGCATTGCAGGCGGCCGGGCGGCGGGCGTGGCACGGCGAGCGTGCGCGGCGGCGCTGGGCCGGTGGCGGCGGCGGTCGGCGGTCGGCAGCGGCGGTCGGCGGCAGCTTTGGTCGTCGTTGGCTGCTGCTGTCCCGTCGCGGTGGCTTGTATTTTTGGTGGTTTGTGCAATCCTGTGTAAACCCTAGGTTTGCATTAGGGTTAGGGCAAATCATCAGATCACAAAGGCCTAAAAATCCAAAAGATTTGGTGTATCAAGATTTGGAGGCCCTTGAAGATTTGAGAAGATTTGAATTTATCCATTAAATTCAAAATTCAAATTGTAATAGATAGATTTTATTTTCTATTTATTTTTGGGGCCACGAGGAATTTTTGTTTGCCTTAATTGTCCTGGTATGATATGTGATTTATTTATGTGCGCAATTAAGCATGTGTAGATAATAGAAAAAGCATGTTTTACAGCTTTCCAAGCATGCTTATGTGATTAATTTCTTTTGTTGGATTTTATTTTGGGAATTTTTGGGCTTTTTTAATTACATGCAAAAATTTGGAAATATAATGACAAAAGGGAATTATGTGTGCGCATAAAGAAACCTTTTAAAAGAAAAATATTAAGCAGATTTTTTGATTAAAATCAATAGACCTCCACAAAGCGGTCCTAGGTTGTAAGTGTATCTCTCGTTCTAGTAAACGTCTACGAGTGTAGCTTGCTAGTTCCCGGAGGTACATGGGTACGGTTGTTGGGATTTCTAGACAAACAATTTAAATCATGTGAATAGTGGGAGGGCTTTGCGTAAACGTCTACGAGTGTAGCTTGCGTAGACCTCTTTCACAAGTATTCTAGGATTGATTTAAATTAAAGATAACAAAAGCTTTAAGGGCTGTGCGGTATGGTTACGTGCCATGCTAAACTGTCTCTTTTGGCCGGAGTTAAATTTGTGGTTAATTGCTTAGAAGCATCTTAGAATATAATGCAAGAATTGCATCCCTGTTCTTGAGAGATGGCTTGGTCTAAGGTTTTCACTAATTATTAATTTCTAGTGTCAAAAGCATCCTGACATGGTAGTGAAATTAAATGGATTGGGGCTTAAAACCCGTAGTTCTGGTTGAGGGTGACATCGTAAACGTCTACGAGTGTAGCTTGCGGTGGGAACTCTTGGGCAATTAGTGGAAAACATTTGTATTTGATTTATTAAAAGGTTTTCAATGCATTTGTTTTCGAAGTTCAACATGTATGTTCTTATTTAAGATTCTTTATTGTTTCAGATATGTCTAAGTCTACTGTCGATCATATACTTGCTCTCAATCCTCTAACTGGTCCGAACTTCCATGAGTGGAGATATTGCATTGAATATATTCTCCTGACTAAACAACACATGTTTGTTCTTACTATGATGCCACTTGCCCCACGTTACCATAAAGTGTCTAGACGTGAGAAGGAGTTCTATCTAGAGAACTTAAGCTCAAGTACATGGGCTATTGTAGCTCTGTAGGAATCTGGATGGACTTGGTGCGAACGTATGGTGAAGTGGAACGAACTGTCAACTGTGATCTCGTTAGAGACCTTGTCTGTAAGAGAATGGTTCAAGGCAGTGTGGTGACACTGCATGTGATGATCATGGATAACACCATGAAACGATTCACACGTGGAGGTGGAAATATCAGCGATCGGGCCAAGATCGATATTATCCTGAACTCATTGCCACTTTCTTTCTATGACTATAAGAAGGATGTAGCTAAGAGAAGTGAGTACTCTTTCAAGGAGTTGCTTACTGATCTCGTAGCAGGACAGTCCTTTGTACCATCATGGGAGTCTGAGTTATCAAATCTTGAGCACAGCTTGGGCACATTGAAAGATGTGGTTCATACTGTGTGCAAGAACATGATTGATCGCAGATCACGTGAGAGGAGGTCAAATGAAATGAAGAGGGTTGGTGTCACTTCAAGTGAGAAGGCATGCGGAAGCAAGGGACAAGGTACGTCATTTGCATTTGTAACGGAAACATGTTTAGCATCGGTTTCTACTCATTCGTGGGTAGTGGATACTGGAGCTACTGATCATGTTTGTTACATTTTGCAGGGGTTCACACCGAGGAGGGTGTTGAAGAATGACGAGGTTACCATCTTAATGGGGAACGCAACACAAGTGAGTGCAGCTGCCATTGGAGATTTCACCTTGTACTTTGACGATTCTGTTTTAACATTGAGAGATGTTTTGTATGTGCCGGATTTTTGGCAAAATCTTATTTCAGTTTCCAAACTTTATGTTGATGGATATTCAGTTATTTTTAATAGTGGTGTTTCTATCATTGGTAATAACGGTGTTATCTGTCGTAGAATGCTGAATAATTCTCTCTATGTTGTTAACTATAATCATAAGTCTTCCGCAAGTATTGCATGTAATTCATCCGTAATTGATAATCCTAGAAAGAGAAAACTTACTTCTACTGATGAGGATCTTACATATCTCTTGCACTTGAGACTGGGTCACATCAGCTTGAAGCGGATTCAGAGACTTGCAGATGACGGTACATTGGACTTAGTCTGGGTTGTACCTTATCAAGTCTGCGAATCCTGCATCGAGAGCAAGATGTCAACTAGGCCTTTCAAGGCTAGTCAGTCTCGAGCAGAGGATGTGTTGGAATTGATCCATTCTGACTTATGTGGACTGATGTCCACACAGGCTCGTGGAGGGTACGAGTACTTCGTCACTTTCATTGACGATTACTAAAGGTACGGATACGTTTACCTGCTTCGCTACAAGTCTGAGTGCTTTGAGAAATTCAAAGAGTTCAAGGCTGAAGTAGAAAAGAAGGTCGGGAAAACTATCAAGTCACTGCGATCTGACCGCGGTGGCGAATACCTCGGTTACGAGTTTCTGCAGTATTTGTCAGAAAATGGGATAACATCCCAATGGACTGCACCGGGTACTCCCCAGCAAAACGGTGTAGCTGAAAGAAGAAATAGGACTCTTCTAGAGATGGTAAGATCAATGATGAGTTATGCAAACTTACCAATTTCGTTTTGGGGTTACGCATTGGAGACAGCAGCTTACGTGCTAAATGTGGTGCCTTCTAAATCAGTTCCTAAGACGCCTGCTGAGCTCTTCCTTGGTCGCAAACCCAGTTTGTGCAAGTTTAGAGTATGGGGCTGTCCGGCACACGTACTGTCGAAGAAACCTGATAAGTTAGAAAGCAGGTCAAAAGTAATGATGTTCATAGGGTATCCCAGGCAAACGAAAGGTGGTTACTTTTACTGTCCTGAGAGTCAAAGGGTCGTTGTTAGCACCAACGCTAGATTCTTGGAGGATGAGTATGTGAGTAATCATAGGTCACGGAGTGATATCGTTCTTCAAGAAATTTAGAACGATAATGCAATTCCAAGGGAAGGGGAACGTGTAGATGTGGGTGCACCTGTGAGAGGTACAGCACCACAGACACGTTCTTCAGTGCAAGGTGCAGGACCACAAGTCACTGCACCTACTACTGACACAGCACCGATGCCTCGTCGCAGTGGGAGAGTTATTTTCCAACCGGAAAGGTACATGTTCGTGGGTGAGTCTTTGGACTTGAGCCCGGAAGACGGACATGAGGACTCTGACCCATTGACTTACGAAGAGGCAGTGCAGGACAAGGATGTTTCCAAATGGCAAGTCGCCATGGATTCTGAGATAGAATCCATAACCGCTATGGATGTATACGAGAAAACCATTTTGACGGATGGCTTTAGGGCCATAGGGTGCAAATGGGTATACAAACGAAAGAAAGGGCGGATGGAAAGATTACGGCTTTCAAGGCCAGGCTGGTGGCAAAGGGTTATAGTCAGAAAGAGGGCATTGACTATGACGAAACCTTTTCACCCGTAGCCATGCTCAAATCCATCCGGATACTCATTGCCATAGCTGCGCATATGGACCTCGAGATCTGGAAGATGGATGTCAAAACCGCTTTCCTAAATGGTTACCTTGAAGAAGGTAGGGACATCTATATGCAGCAACCCGAGGGTTACATAAGCAAGGGCGAAGAACATCTTGTCTGGAAGCTTAGGAAGTCCTTGTATGGACTTAAGCAAGCTTCAAGGTCGTGGAACTTACGTTTCAACGATGTGATTAAATCCTATGGATTTGCACAGTTGGAAAACGAAAGTTGTGTTTACCGACTTTGTGTCAGTGGGAGCGTGGTCTTCCTTACACTATACGTTGATGACATACTCCTATTTGAAAACAACGAGGGAGTGATGTCCGAAATCAAGGTTTGGTTATCCGAACAGTTCCAAATGAAAGATCTGGGTGAAGCTGGCTACATTCTTGGGATTAAGGTCTTACGAGATCGTAAAAGAAGAATGTTGAGTTTATCCCAGGCTTCCTATGTGGATACTGTGATTGCCCGATTCAGCATGCAACTCGCCAAGAAAGGCTTGCTACCTTTCCGACATGGCATTCGTCTTTCTAGTGGGCAGTGTCCTCAGACACAGCGGGAGAAAGACGAGATGAGTCTTGTACCATATGCTTCGGCAGTGGGTAGTCTCATGTATGCAATGCTGTGTACCAGGCCAGATATCTGTTATGCCGTTGGCATGGTAGCAAGATATCAGTCTAACCCTAAACAGGCGCACTGGACTGCTGTAAAGCATATCCTCAAGTATTTGAAGAGAACTAGGAATTTCTGCCTAGTTTATCAAAGTGAGGATCTGTGCCCTGTGGGTTATACAGACTCGGATTTCCAAGGGGACCAGGATGAGAAGAAATCGACCTCAGGTTATGTGTTTACCCTGGGAGGTGGAGCTGTATCTTGGAGGAGCTCAAAGAAGAAATGCATTGCTGACTCCACCATGGAGGCGGAATATGTCGCCGCCTCCGATGCCTCGAAAGAGGGGGTATGGCTCTGGAACTACCTTTTAGAGTTGGGCGTGATCCCAAGTTTGCCGAGGAGCATCACAATTTATTGTGATATCTCTGGTGCAGTGGCTAACTCACAGGAACCGCGGTCTCACAGGACAAGCAAACACATAGAGAGAAAGTACCATATCATACGAGAAATCGTATCGAGGGGCGATGTGCTGATTAAGAAGATTGACACTGCTGACAATCTTGCTGATCCGTTTACAAAGAGCTTGCCGCAGAAAGTTTACGAAATACATATTCGTGAGCTGGGTCTTAGGTGGATGCCGACCACTGATAGTGGTTAAAGACAGCAGACTAGATAGACGGACTGTATACTCTGTAATAGCTTAGTTATGCTTTGAGTATAAGCGGGATATTGATGGGTTTTGTATACTGAAAGTATTTATTACCATGAGTATACAACGGTTTATTTCTCCTATCTGTTAACAATCGTACATGTATGAACAATGGTATCCTCTTCTCTCACCGATAGGGACGATCATACGGCATGTTGTAGATCGCAGAAGACAGTATGATCACTTGACCTAGTGAGACATAAACCTGATCACAGCCAAGACAGCGTATGAGGATACGTCTGTCCGGATGGCTGCAGCATTGTCAGAATAAGTAGTCTGTCTTGGTTACTTGACATGCTGGTACGCAGAGGTGGCGTATTGATGGACCGCAGTGAGATATATTCGTCTGTCTGACATCAGCGAATAAAAGATCTCGTTATATTGATTGAGTCCAAACCCTAACGAAGGTTCAGGGGTTTGCACGGGTTGACTGTTGCTTTGACTTGCAAAGGTGGAGAGCCAACACAGCGCGCTCGTATATCCGCATCTTGGGTAACAGCAGTTCGTGTAGTACCGCCTGAGACTGAACTTAGGTAACCATATCCGAGTAATAGTATGGGGACATTCCCTGAGGAGCTCAATAACATTCATCGTGCCAAAGTCCTGCGGGCTGATTAAGTTCAGGCACGAGTGATAAGGTTTGAGTGGTACTACTCAGGAATTATAAGATATTAATTAATTGTAGTTAGATCTTGTCAGAGGCTTCGCTTAATTAATGGATGTCCGGTAACCTTAAATATGGGGATTCTCAATTAATGCAACCCGTTCTCATAACGTGGTAATAAAGTGGTAGGTTAGTATTAATTCTGTGGTGAAAAAGAATTAATATTAATTAATTAATTATGTCCTGGGTTGTGGACATGGGAAATAATTAATTTATAGGCCCACTTTATTATTTGCATTAGGTCCCAGGTCTGGCCCAACAAGTGTGCTGAATTGAGCCCAAAATGGCCCATTAGGGTTTCTAACCCTAGGTCTATAAGTAGACAGCTCTCTCTCTGAAACCCTAGTCACTTCATAACACAGTTGAAACACACTAAACCTAGAGAGAGAGGGAGGCGCCGATTTTGAAAAGAAGAGGAGGAGAATTTTCGAATTCTGGTCCTGCTCAAGCCACAGATCTACGGAGTCCTCACCAGTAGTAGATCTGACCAGCACCGGGATACAGATCTGAAGATCTAATTTGGAGAACAACAAATATCTTCTTTCCTTTTCTTTATTTTCGATTTTCTCTAGAAATTAGTTTTCTAATTTCTGTTTCCGCGGAGAAATTGGATTGCGTGGTTGAATTGGATTTTGGAATTCAAACGCAAAAGATCGGTACAGACACTACGGAATTACGGTAATCTCTCAATCCACAATTATGCATTAAATTCATAGGAGCATGCTAGGGTTTTGAGAATATTTAATTATGAGCAATATCCATAGATCGATCCGGTTCAGTTTGGTTTTGGTGATTCGGTTCACGCAAAAAACCCTACACCCTGGACATATGACGAGGCGGTATCTGATAAAGATGCAGACAAATGGTTGATCGCCATGGATTCCAAAATAGAATCCATTACGGCTATGGATGTATACTAAAGAAAGAAACGAGCGAATGGTGAAATTACAGCTTTTAAAGCAAGGCTAGTGGCGAAGGGTTATAGTCAGAAAGAAGGTGTAGACTATGACGAGACCTTCTTACTGGTAGCCATGCTTAAGTCCATTCGTATACTCCTAGCCATAGCAGCACATAAGGACCTAGAAATATGGCAGATGGATGTCAAAACTGCGTTTCTAAACGGGTACCTTGAAGAAGGTAGGGACATCAATATGCAACAGCCAGAAGGTTATGTGCAGAAGGGCGAAGTACATTTGGTCTGGAAGCTAAGGAAGTCGCTGTATGGACTTAAACAATCTTCACGGTCATGGAATCTGCATTTTGATGAAGTGATTAAATCCTATGGATTTTCACAATGCTCAAACGAGAGTTGCGTGTACCGTCTATGGGTCAGCGAAAGCGTGGTGTTATTTGCACATTATGTAGATGATATTCTCCTATTTGGCGACAATGTGGAAATATTGTCGGGAATAAAGGGGTGGTTATCCGAGCAATTTCATATGAAGGACCTTGGGAGGCAGGATACATCCTAGGGGTAAAAGTATTGCGGGAGCGCAATAAGAGGATGCTGACCGTGTCTGAAGGATCATATGTGGATACTGTGATTGCCCGTTTCAGCATGCAAACTGCCAAGAAAGGTCTGTCACCCTTCAGACATGGCATATATCTTTCCAAGGATCAGTGTCCGGTGACACAAAGGGAGAAAGATGAAATGAAGAATGTGTCGTATGCATCGGTCGTGGGGAGCCTCATGTATGCAATGCTATGTACGATGCTAGATATCTGCTTTGTTGTAGGTATGGTAGCGAGATACCAGTCTAACCCTGGACAGGCGCATTGGACCGCGGTAAAGCACATACTCAAATACTTGAAAAGGACTAGAGACTATTGTCTCGTCTATCAGTGTGAGGAGTTGTGCCCTGTGGGTTATACTGATTCGGATTTCCAGGCAGACCGAGACGAAAAGAAGTCCACCTCTGGTTATGTGTTTACATTGGGAGGTGGGGCCATATCATGGAGGAGTGCAAAGAAGAAGTGCATTGCGGACTCCACCATGGAAGCAGAATATGTGGCAGCTTCTGAAGCTTCAAAAGAAACGGTATGCTTTCGAAACTTCCTTCTGGAGTTGGACGTGATTCCTATGCTGCCCAAGACAATCACAATATACTGTGATAATTCGGGAGCTGTGGCTAATTCAAAGGAACCACGAACTCACAGAGCAACAAAACACATTGAAAGGAAGTACCATATTATACGAGAAATCGTAGCAAGGGGTGATGTGCTAGTAGAGAAGATTGATACAAGAAATAATCTAGAGGATCCATTCATAAAGGCTCTGCCTCAGAAGGTCTATGAGATGCATGTACGTAACCTGGGGCTGAGGGAAAAGCTATCCACGTAGAATGTTTGATGTAATAGCTAGATTAGTTTAGATGCGTTATACTCTGGAAAGTACCTGTATAATGCTTTGAGTATAAGTGGGAGAGTGAAGGATTTATATACTGAAAGCATTATGATTTGTATATTATGTACAAGGTCGATTGGTTAATATACTGGGAATCATAAATGTTGTATGTTCATCTCCTGTATGAATTAACAAACATGTGTTGCAAACGCAATTATCCTCTTATCTCGTCGATAGGGAGATCATACGGTGTGTAGAAGATCACGGAAGATCGTATAGATCGTTTGACCTAGCGAGATATAAATAGTTATCACAGCTGAGACAGTTCCAGGATAAACTGTCGGTGTAGGCTGCAGCATACGTAGTAATAAGCATCTTATCTTGGATGGCTTGGTATGCTGCTGTGGGGCACACATTGATAAGGACCTAGTCGAGATCGATTCTTTTATCTGACATTAAAAGAATCTAGATCTCTATGGCTTGACGAGATCCTAAGCCCACATGAAGGTACAGAAGTATATGCAAATTTTGTATTACTTTGAGTTGCAGTGAAAGGCTCTAGTTGAGCTTGTATATCTGTATCTTGGGTAATAGCAGTTTGTGTATGACTGTCTGGTACTGGAACTAGGTAACCACATCCAGTATAGGATGGTGACATTCCCTGAACAGCTCAAAAGGTTCGTTATGCTAAGTCCTGCAGGCTGATTAAGTTCAAGCATAAGTGAAAAGGTTTGAGTGGATTGATTCGAGAATATAAGATGTTAATTAATTAAATAGCTTGTCAGAGCTTAAATTAATTAACGAATGTCTGTAACCTTAAATGTGGGGATATACCGAGCCCATGCAACCCGTACCTCAAAACATGGTAGCAAATAGGTAGGACAATATTGATTCTCTGGTGGAATGAATCAATATTAATTAATTAATTATATTCTGGGTTGAATATGGGAATTAATTAATTGATAGGCCTTATTTGCTATTTGCATTCTGGTCCCATGTCTGGCCTATGAAACTCAAGCCCAATAGAAGTCCAGTATTTCCCTATAAATAGGCCTCAATTCCTCAGATCTCAACACACCACAAGATCATAAGTAGCACACAGCAAACCAGGTTTTGGGAGCTTTGGTGATCGACTAAGATCTGAGAACGAGGAGGAAATTCTGCTTCTCAACCGGGCAAATGATCTGATAGAGAATCTTCACCAGATTTTCAGATCGAGTTGGGATACAGATCAGAAGATCAGATCAGGAGGATTCTTATTCTCCCTCTCTCCTTGTTTTTTTCAAAAATATTATTATTATTTTCATAGATTAATTTCTTCAATCTGTTTTGAAATTAAATCTTTGTGAGTGGGAAAGATCAAAGGGCATCTCCGCGCAAGCGTTCTTCAGGGTTCATCAATCCAGGTATTCCGAATAAACCTTCTTATGCATAATAATATAGGAGCATGCTAGGATTGTTCATAGGCATAACAATTTATTTTTTTTGATATTCCAATTAACGATCCTTGGGAAACGGACTTCGTGATTCAGTTCACGAATCCCTTCATTTGGCATACGTACTCGACCCATACTGCATGCCCTTTACATCCTTTGTTATCCCATTTAGATTAATCTTAGAGACTTATGAGAGTAGTCTCAATGCAAGCTACCCGAGTAGACGTTTGCTTAGAGGCTCCCACTTCTCATCTTAAAATAAATGTTTTATTTGGAAACCTCATCGCATTAGAACTGGTAAGTTATTTCTAATGCAAGCTACACGAGTAGACGTTTACGCTTCGAAATACCTTACTTCTAATGAGAAGTCATATTTGTGGAGGTCTAATGATTTTAGTTTAAAAATAGGTAAAATCCAACTTAGTATTTTTAATTTCTAAAGGTTTCATGCGCACACATTATTTTATGTTGCCATAAATTATGTCATATCTAAAATTCCATCATAAATTAATATGAATCCTGGAATTTATAGACACAATTTAAAACATAAAATAAATCGCATAAAGCATGCTTGATAATTTAAAAATTACAACATGCTTAAACAGTAAATAATTAAAGCAAATAATCGTGCTTCCTATTATTTACTAGTGCGCACAAAATAAATTATATCAGTACGAGAAATAATTAAATAAACAAATAAAATTTCTCGTGGCTCCTCAGATGCGATTACAACTGAAAAAAAAATAATTAAATCTAATCTATTACAAGATTTATTTTTCAGTACAGATCTTCAAACTGGGCCTCCGTTGGACTTGAAATCTGATTTGAATTGGGAAAACAACATTTGGGCCTCAATTAGGGTTTCAGGCCCAAAGGGAGTGCCAAACCCTAATTTCAGACTACGGGCTGCCTCCGGGCTGAGAAGCCAGATTTTCGGCCCGGGCTAAAAACCCTAGAGTTTTGGAAACCCTAATTTCAGCCCAGCCGCTAGCCACCATTGCAGCTCGCCGCCGGCGCCACCTTTCCGGCCGCCACCTGCGGCTGGAGCATCACCGCAGCCCAGCCATCTCCAGCCATCGTCGCCAGCTACTCGTCTATACTTGAACTAAATCAGTCTGCAGGACTTTAGCATAACGAACCTTTTGAGCTGCTCAGGGAATTTCACCATCCTATACTGGATGTGGCCTATATCTAGTACCAGACAGTCATACACAAACTGCTACCACCCAAGATACAGATATACATGCTCAACTAGAGCTTTTTACTGCATCTTAAAGTGACACACAAGCTGTGTATACTTCGATACCATCATCTAGGTTTAGGATGTCATCAAGCCACCAAGGTTTAGAGTCCTTTAATGTAAAATAAAGGAATCGATCTTAACTTAGTAACTATCAATACGTACCCCGCACCGAGCAACTAAGATAAGCTGCTTATTATCGCGTATGCAGCAGCCTATACCAACAATTTATCATGAGACTGTCTCAGCTATGATAATCATTTATATCTCACTAGGTTAGATGATCCATACGATCTTCCATGATCTACTACACACCGTATGATCTCCCTATCGACGAGATAAGAGGATAAGTGTGTTTGTGAAACATGTCTGTTAATTCAAACAGGAGATGATCATACAACATTCATAATTCCCAGTATATTAACCAATAAACCTTGTACATAATATACCAATCATAATGCTTTCAGTATATAATTCCATCAGAGTGCCATGTATCAGTAAAAGGACGTAGGAGGTGCCAAACCTGAATAAAAGTGCCCCGCTCCCATCAGAAAAGAGAGGCATTAGATTGGACGATGCTCAAATATCTCTGAACGGCTACAATTTGAATTGCTCATACTTTCTCTATAAATACACAAAGTATTCAGAATAATAAAATTTACAAACGAAAAATAGCACCAAAACTCTATTCAAGTAAATACTCAACTGTTTCTTTCATCTAGGCTATCTCTCAGTCTTCCGTATGTCATCTATTAAGCACGAGGTTCACAGCTTCTCAGCACGAGATATTTTATTGGTGTTCTTTCTCTCCTAGAAAGAACACAACAGTTACTGCAAATCTCCAACAGTGATGCTAATGGGCGTCTAGCCAATCAGTACGATAGTTTGGGAGGAACTTTAAAGCTCTTAAAAAAAGCGATTGCAAGCAAACTGAATTGCCAATCCATAACCCAGGTTGAAATAGGATATCAAAAATAAATTGTTATGCCTATAAATAATCCTAGCATGCTTCTAGTGAAATGCAGAAGATGGTTTATGCGGAATACCTGGATTGCAGAAACTGAAGAACTGGATGCACAAAGATTTGATCATCGATCCTCTTTCTTGCGCAACAAGATTTAATCCTACAAGCGAACTTATTTTTTGTTTGAAAGTGGAGTCTGATGTGTCAAACCACTTTTGAGATTTGCCACCTAAACAGAGTTGCAGTTGCGTAATAATCATGAAACCCGGAGGTAGTTTCGAGCAGTTGAACGGGAAGGAGTTAATAATCATCGCCTCTTTTGATTTGAACTTCACTCTTTCCAAAGTTCTTCTCTCTCTCTCTTGCGATTTTTGGCGAGTATCTCTCTTGCATTCTGGCGTTGATTCTGTTGATCATCCCGAACTTTCCCATAGGCTAATTCGACTGCTCATCTGCTTCTCTAAGGTAGAGCTTCTACTTCCAATCGTCTTCTATTTTTCCTTGATTTTGATCGCTCGCGGTTTTGGGAGAAAGGGCCTAGGGTTCTTTATTTTATGCGGGGTGAAAACATGGGCTGACTGGGGCTCGCCTCCCCTTCTTTTTCTCATTCTAAGTTTATTTATTACATGATTTCCATATTCTTTTTTTTTCTTAAAAATTTATTCCTCTGGATCTGATTCCCAAAATCGTGAGGATTCCAGGTCTGAGGAGTTCAACCTGATGCCTCTGTTCACTCTTTCTCTCCTGAGGGATCCGATGGCGGTAGATTTACCAGCCCGGATTGGAGCCTATTTCAAGGGCCGGAGAGACCTGGTCCAATTGGGGTTTACATGGATCTTGGTGAGGAATCCGACTCAAATTCCTCGGACGACAGGGTGCTCTTAGAGGTAATCTGGGGGCTGGATAGGACCATGGGTGGTGTAGAGACCAGCGGTGCTGGCCGCGAGGTCGATGTAGTCATTTTGGAATCCGAGGTGGTCGGCCCTTTTGTGTTGCCGGCTGACTGGCACAGTTATCTAGTTTTGGGGTCGTATCAGGGTTCACCAAGGACACCACGAAGGCGATGGCAGACTCGATCTCCTGCCAAGGCATTAGAGACAGGGTTCTGAATCCCAATCAGAGGTGCTTCGACCCACTGGTCGGGTTCATTACCTTCTATACGGAGGCCATAGATAATGGGGTCTCACTACCGGTGCACCCCTTCTTCTGCGAGGTGCTAGCCTCATACAACCTTTCTCCCTTCCAAATTGCCCCCAACAGCTGGTGCCACATGGGGTGTTCCTTGTGTAGATGGATCTGGGGTTGGGCCTTCCGACCATGAGGGAGTGGCATAGCATGTACCGGCTCAATCAATGCGCGGACAAGCACTACTATTATTTCACCCGGAGGGCATCGGGGAGGTTGACATTGATCAAGAAGTTGAAGTGAAACTCCCCTGGGTGGTGGAACACGTTCTTCTTCTTGAAGCTCGACCCGGAGCAGCCCAAGTTTCTGAGACATGGCGGGATGCCAAATAGTGGGTCGATGATCCTTCTAGGTATATTTCGAATTGGTTATGGTACTAATCTTCTCCTTTTTCCTTGTAGAGAGGTACAATCCAGTGCTAACCAAAGCTGAGCATGCGAGGGTTGACCGTGCCTACGATGTCACTGTCGGAGATCGGGAGTGGCGGCTGGTGTACCAAGGACGAGCTGTGACCAACTCCTCCCTTCTCGACCTCTAAGGTCAACTGGTCGAACACCCGCCGAGCATGTCCCGCCACAGGGTTACCCCGGAGCAGGTGGCGAAGGCCCTGCAGGATAAGAAGAGGGCCTGTGAAGAAGAAAAGGCCAGGCGCCAAGAGGCTAACCCTCTGAAGAGGCCCCAGATTAGGCCCGGGCTTACTCCTCCACCCCCACCTCCTTTTCGCCCGCCCCCGGAGCGGGAGGGCACAAGCTCCCCCCCCATTCATCCTACCACCATGTCTCAATGGGGCATGGAGGAGAAGGAAAGGGAGGCGGGGGGCCTTGAGTGCCGTCGCTGTCGCCGATCCTGGGAGAGGTCCCGGTCAAACTCTCATAGGGAGCGTCCGGAGGACCGCAGAAAGTTTGTGGTGCAGGCGATGCATCATCGGGGTCCATGTTTGCACGGCTTGCCTGCTACGAGCTCCGTCAGCTGGAGGTAATTTATTTTGCATAATCGACTTTGATTTACTTTCCTTTTATGACGTCCTTTTTCTTATTTCGTAAAACTCAGTGGAGTTTTATACGATCCACCGGGAACTTGTTACCTTTAGCGACAAGTGCACCAATAAGATCTATCAGCTTCAAAAGGAGTGCAAAGAGGGGAAGAAGCGGGTCGAAGAGCTTACTGAGAAGCTTGATGAGGCCGAGGAGAAGGCTGCTTCCCTGGCCGTCAAGGCCAATGGAGCCCAGGTAGAGGTCGGTGCTTGCATAAAAGAGGCCGACCATTTCTGACAGAAGTACGCCCAAGCCACGATGCACCTCGTGACTCAAAGGAAGGACCTCCAGAAGAGGGCAGATCAGATTTGATCCCTGGACGCTTAGCTTTGGACGCAGAGGGAAAGTTTTACTGCCAAGCTAAAGGGGTTCGAAAACCAGATGACCCGCCTGAAATCTGGCGAAGGGCTTAACTTCGGGGCTCTGATCCTCTCCCAACACTTTTCCGAGACATATGAGGTACCTCCTTACTCCCGTCTTCTTCTTTCTTTATTTTCTTTTCATTTCCTGGAGCAGGCCTAATCAATTTTGCAAACGCTCGCGGAATAGGTCAAAACCTAGTGCTGAGGCGAACTCTAGGCCTCTCTTGAGCTGCAGTCGGCCTCTTGACCTCCGAGCTTCTCTTTGAAACGCCTTCTTTTCCACTCGAACTGAACATCCTTAGCTTTTTGTACTTACAATTTTACTTTTTATGCTTTCATGTACTATTTTACTTTCCTCTTTTTCTGTGATGATGAATCTTTTTGTGCTTTACTGTGATCTCCATTTGTGCATATATGGTTTTTCTGGTCGTTGTTATCTGGTTAGCAAAGACGATGGCATCACCCCTCCGATACATAACTCAGTAAATGATCGTAATGATTAATGAGTTAAAAATGATTGGGTTAGGAGTCGTTATCTGGAAAATATGGATCAGGTCGAAGTCTTGTTTAAGCTCCTTCGTGTGCCTTAATGACCCTGCGAGACAAGAGTGAGGGGTTTGGGTGATGCGGCTAAAAGTAAACTCCTAGCTACACAAGAATAAAATTTGTCAAATCCAGGTCCTTCTTCCCTTCGCCCGCTAGAATACCGAGATACTATAGTAAAGTCTTATAGCTAAGCAAAATTCAATCGTTGAGTATTTTTTATCAACTAGGCAATCAATTTTAAACCTATGCTAACAACATATGACAAACAATGAATTAAACCGACAATCATCATTCAATCACTTCTTTCCACAAATTGGTAAACCAAGACAAGCAAATACTCAAATTGGGAAGATAGGATGTTGAAATGAATGTAGATGCAATCAAATTAGGTTAATCATTGATGTAAACACATTTTAATCCCTTGGAGATTGAGCAATCGACCCTACACTCGTTAACCCCTTGTCAAGGCGAGCTAACAGTTGATGATACTAAGACTTGCAAACAGTCACATTATTAAGCCCTAGATCACTCCAAATAGATTGTCAATTATTGCCCTACGACCTAGCACCACACATGGATTGGAACTAAAATCGTAATAATCTACACTATTCACGACGATTCCGCCCGCGTGTTGGCTGCAGCGTTCACATCAACTACCTCCTAAGTTGGCTATTACCTACACCTAAGAGGTAAAGAACAAGTTCTAGTGCAATTCAAGCTCTCAAAGGAAAGTAAACAAACAATTATCAAACCTAATCTTCATGCATCCTTATTCAAATCAACATCCAAATTGAATTAGAACATCATACCTCTCAATTGTAACAATACAAAGTTGAAATCAAATACATCCATTACAATTGACAAGTAGAGATTGGAATCTTCCCCAATTAGATTTGTATGCCTTGATCTACCCCCTTGGATCTTCAATTCTCCTCCAAGGATTGATGAATTAAGCTCCTTGATATTCTAGGATTGAGATGAAATCGTGATGGAAATTGGAATCTAGGGAAATTCCTAACTAGATCTAATGAAAAATGACCAAAAGCTCTCGAAATAACTGAATTTCCCCCTTTTATAAGCAAGCAAACAGGGCCTCCGATCGCCCGGTCGAAGTATGGCTCGCCCGGTCGAAGCTGGAAACTGCCAAAATGCTGGAAAAACCTGGCCAGGCTCGCCCGGTCGAAGTGGCTCGACCGAGCCACCTGTTTGTTGGCTTGGGTCAGCCGGTCCTGCTCCGCTCGGCCGGTCGAGCTCTCTGTCCAGCTTGGCTCGGCCGGTCGACGCCTCCAAACTCCAAACACGTGCGATTTTCCTCCAAAACTCCACCAAAAAATGCTCGTTTATGCCCAAAACCTATCCTACAACATTCAAAACACGAAAACACAACCAAACTACGACAAAAACATATGATACGGGAGTAAAATAGCCACAAACAAGCATGCGCACACATCAAAATATGGGTCATTTTACGCACGTATCATAATCCCCCAAACTTAAACCTTTGATTGTCCTCAATCAAAACAAAGTAAAGCTATTAATCTACCTCATGCAATACCTCATAGCTCATCAAAGTTATCTTAGCATGTTCAAGTAAACGAGATTATCACCTAACTTTGTAACAAGGTTAATGCTAAGGACATGAACCACTCATCAAAAATGAATACAAGAAACGAAAGCACTCCCTCACATGTTTAGGGATGATGAGATTCCACACAATCACAAGATATCGAGCTTGATTTCCATAGGCTTGCATCCATTCTCACCACTATACTACAACGAGTTAGTTTCTATAATCAAAAAGGTCTTTTCACGGGTTGTAACGTGGCTAACTAAAAGGTGGATGGTTTTGGGCCAAAGTGACTAAACTTCTCAATTTCCCAAAACCCCCAAACTTGTTCTTTTCGAACCACTACAAACCCCCGAGGCTTATTCATTTCACAACACACTTTTTTTTTTCTTTTCTTTTCTTTTTCATCATCGGTGCCTCTTTTCCCAAACACTTGCACCAAAATTTTGTAGGTGCTCATTTTTCTAGGATTCAAACCAATCCTTATTCCATATCTTTCATGCCTCAACATTTCCCATCAATACAAATTCAATCAATTCCCAACCCAACTCTCATCACCGTATTCACCCTCATACACTCTTTCCCCCCAAACTTGATCCTAATTATATCAAAGAAGATTCACCAATAAAGCTCAATCAAGGGGGTCAAAGATACGAAAGGCAAAATAATGATAACAACCACCTTATACTCCCGGTGTGAAAGGTAGGACTAAGAATCGATGGCCTAAGATCATTTTCTAGTTACACCCTCATGCCAATAGATAGAGAACGGATGCAAGTTCTAGATCTCGTACTCTCAATCTTGCCACTCACAAACAATATAGATAAGACAATATCATGGCTCAAACCTCACAGCTTTTTGTCAAGACCTATGCATTAACCACACACAAAACTCGGCAATTCAAAAGTTAAACTTAAGACATGCTTCGACAACTAGATTCCACCCTATCATTGGTTGAGATAAACATCCAACTTCACCAAGTAAATCATGATTCAAACCTCAAGTCTAGTTCGGGTTCATCACACACACACAAGCACACAACATCCTAACCACAATCTACATGCCATAAAACAATGTAATGAATCTAATTGGTAGAAGGAACGATAGAAAGCGTTACCCATCGGCACACACGATCAAACCGCTCTTCAAGACCTTATTTGTACCTACTAGATCAACACAAACACCACCAAACTCTTGAGCATAAACAAGCCAATTAAGTTCTCATTTCCACCAACTTCCACAAACCAATCATCAACAAAAATAAAGCAATATCCACTAGCTCCACCATTCATACCAAACCATTACACATCCACATACCAAAACCAAATAGAAAGGATTAAACACATGCAAGCTTGCCAAAATATTCCATCAACACATCATTTCAAACCATTAAAATCATCATCCAAATCCAAAGTAAAGGTAGATCAATATCATTATACAACCCAATCGAATATCCAAATCATTGTTCAATAGTAAACTAAACTAACACTAGAAAGCATGGTAAATATAAAGAGATAGAGATAAAGGAGTGAACCAGAAGAGGGCACCGGATACCGACCACTCCCCCCAAACTTAGTCAAGTGAGACTAAGTTTGTAAAAAGGTACCCGGTGCACTCGCACTTCCTTTAGTCCGCTAAGTCCTGCGGTGGCTGATCACAGCAACAGTAGCGGCAGGGTCTGGGAAGCACCTCCTCACATCGAGACATCACCAATCTAGTCATATTCAGATGAGCTTCAGTACTCATCAACCAATTAGACCTATCCTCAAAATCATCAATCTCATTTAACGCTCGGTTAGGCAATTCAATCCCAAAATCTCCAAACTTATAAAAATAACAGACACCCAATTTTTCAGGAACCAGAAAGGCTTTAGTAACTAGAACAGTAGTGGTAAGGCTCAAACCTGGAGCAAATACTCCCGACACATCAAAACCACAAGCCTTAAAAATAGGAAATAATAATCCCCCACCACAAATAACCGAATTATCAGCATCAATTGCATTGCTCCAGTTTTCCATCAACCATCCTCCAATAGAAAAAGGCCTCCCATGCAGTAACGCAAATAGAAATTGGAAATCAGACATACTCACAGCACCGGATCCATAAAAACCACAAGACCAGCCCTCTAACATAAGGTGGAGATACCGAATGATAGGATTCTTAATCATGAATGACCTACAAGACTGCTCATCAAAATCACCCGAAATACTAACTCCGGAAATCGATGTCCACAAGTCAATAAGATTAAGCTCATCAAATGCACACACAGATTCCATTGCACACCCAAATATCCTATCAATATCTTGTCTACTCAAGGAAAATTCTTGACCAGCAAATTTAAACGTTACCATAACTGGAGCACCATTTGCGTTCGGTATGACTTGAGCAGAGGCTAAGAATTCCCTCGACACCCGCACAAATGACGGCCATCTCTTATGAAGTAATTTCTTCCAACCCATACGAGTGAACAACTTCCACACATCCTTCTTCAAATCCAATGCTTCCAAAGTATCCTGGCAAAGATAAGTCGTTCCAATCACTTGCCGTTGTGTCAACGTAATGAACTTCGCATTTTCATCATCATCAAATCCTTCAGGCTTGCAAATAGAAGAAGAATGGAATCCCCGGCAACGGCGCCAAAAATTGATGCGGCTAAAAGTAAACTCCTAGCTACACAAGAATAAAATTTGTCAAATCCAGGTCCTTCTTCTCTTCGCCCGCTAGAATACCGAGATACTATAGTAAAATCTTATAGCTAAGCAAAATACAATCGTTGAGTAATTTTATCAACTAGGAAATCAATTTTAAACCTATGCTAACAACATATGACAAATAATGAATTAAACCGACAATCATCATTCAATCACTTCTTTCCACAAATTGGTAAACCAAGACAAGCAAATACTCAAATTAGGAAGATAGGATGTTGAAATGAATGTAGATGCAATCAAATTAGGTTAATCATTGATGTAAACACATTTTAATCCCTAGGAGATTGAGCAATCGACCCTATACTCGTTAACCCCTTGTCACGGCGAGCTAACGGTTGATGATACCAAGACTTGCAAACAGTCACGTTATTAAGCCCTAGATCACTCCAAATAGATCGTCAATTATTGCCCTACGACCTAGCACCGCACATGGATTGGAACTAAAATTGTATGAATCTACACTATACACGACGATTTTGCCCGCGTGTTGGCTGCAGCGTTCACGTCAACTACCTCTTAAGTTGGCTATTACCTACACCTAAGAGGTAAAGAACAAGTTCTAGTGCAATTCAAGCTCTCAAACGAAAGTAAACAAACAATTATCAAACCTAATCTTCATGCATCCTTATTCAAATCAACATCCAAATTGAATTAGAACATCATACCTCTCAATTGTAACAATACAAAGTTGAAATCAAATACATCCATTACAATTGACAAGTAGAGATTGGAATCTTCCCCAATTGGATTTGTATGCCTTGATCTACCCCCTTGGATCTTCAATACTCCTCCAAGGATTGATGAATTAAGCTCCTTGATATTCTAGGATTGAGATGAAATCGTGATGGAAATTGGAATCTAGGGAAATTCCTAACTAGTTCTAATGAAAAATGAACAAAGCTCTCGAAATAACTGAATTTCCCCCTTTTATAAGCAAGCAAACAGGGCCTCCGATCGCCCGGTCGAAGTATGGCTCGCCCAGTCGAAGCTGGAAACTGCCAAAATGCTGGAAAAACCCGGCCAGGCTCGCCCGGTCGAAGTGGCTCGACCGAGCCACCTGTCTGTTGGCTTGGCTCGGCCGGTCGATGCCTCCAAACTCGAAACACGTGCGATTTTCCTCCAAAACTCAACCAAAAATGCTCGTTCATGCCCAAAACCTATCCTACAACATTCAAAACACAAAAACACGAAAACACAACCAAACTACGACCAAAACATATGATACGGGATTAAAATAGCCACAAACAAGCATGCGCACACATCGAAATATGGGTCATTTTACGCACGTATCAGTGGGCAATGTCAATGCATCGCCCCTCTGACGCTCAAGTTAGTCATGGTTTGAAATGTTTAAATAAATAAACAAGCAAATAATCATGAGTGAGAAATGCGTATCTGTGAGATCAATGAGTTCCATCTCCTTAGTGTGTTTTAGAAGAAGCATTTCTTCAAATGTTTGATGTTCCAAATGTTCGCGATCTCCCTTCCGCCGTAGTCCTCTAGTAATAGGCTCCTCTCCCTACTGCTCTTGTAGCTTTATAATGTTCTTCCCAGGTCGGTGTGAGCTTTTCGGAAATTCTTTCTTTTGTATTTTGAAAAACTCTCCTGAGTACCAAGTCTCCTTCCTTGAATGTTCGTAGTCGTAGCTTCTTGTTGAAGAACCTCTCGACCTGTGCCATCCTTTAGGCCATTTTTAGTAGGACTTGTCAACTTTTCACTGTTCTCTTCTTCTTCACACATTTCAACCCGTAGGCTTCCGACTTTGACTTCGATTGGGATGACCGCTTCCTCTCCATAAGCAAGCGAGAATGGCGAACTACCAGTTGTTGTTCTTGGGGTGGTTCTGTATACCTGTAGTACTCCTGGCAGCTCTTCGACCCACTTTGTCTTGTAAGCCCCTAATCTTTTCTTC
>JAPKLW010001044.1:48893-74100 GCA_026898455.1 Plectranthus barbatus | reverse complement strand
TGAGGCTTCTCAATCGTTAGCCTCCTAAAATAATTCAAAAATAAATTCCTAAATTGAAAAAAAGGAAATAGCTGAAACCATATGTATGAATCTGCATATAAGAAACCTGGAAAAAAAAGTCGTCTTTGGGGCCATTAAGCAGATTGATTTTGGCAGTGTGTGTAGAGGCCATTGACGGCATGGTGGAGAGCTCTTTCAAAAAGCTCTATTCAGTGCGTCTGTCTTACTCCAGAAGCCATTTTTATGTATACAAAATTAAATTTAAAATGCTCATTCTCATTTAAATTATAAATCTATAAATACAATCTATCTATATATATACCTAAAAACAAAACTCCACCCCCAAAATTTCCCCCCAAAAAAATCTTACTAAAAATAAATCTATCATATAATAGGTAAGTAAAACTAAATATGATAAGTATGTAATTATTATAATTTATAATTAATCATTACTCATTGTTTTTTCGGAGTATATAAATAATAAAAAAATATTTATATGCATATATTATGTATAATTATTATTTGAATTTATGTTTAAATAAATATTAATTATGATTAATAATAATAAATATGTTAAGTATGATGAATATCTATATAATTCTTAAATATATTTAAAATATTTATTAATTAAATAATAATTCATATTTATTAAAATTGATATCCCAATTCCAATAGTAATTTAAATAGCATCAAGATTACTTTTATTAAATTTCAATAATTGTTTAATAATTAAATTAATTTTATTATATTCCTTCAATATTCATAAATAAAAATATTAACAATGAAGAAATAAAATGATTTTAAAAAATGGAAAAAGTGGAAACAATAAATAAATAAATATAATTAAAATCAAAGTGACTTCATATATATGAGAATGAGGATTGTTGAAAGGTAATATCTTATAAATAATACTAATTAAGTCTATAATTAAATAATAATTGTCCATAAAATATTTATATGCTTGATTGATGTCCTTGATTATAATTATAATTAAATTTCAAAGCATCATTAGTGGTATTGTTATTAATTTGATTTCATTATTATTAGTATAAATAGATTCAAATTCTTATGAAGGATTAAATCATTTTCATTTTACCATTTTCATTGTATCTAAATTTCCATCATATAGTGCTTGATTTTTTATTTTCTATTTACTTTTATATTAGGGAATATGATGATGTTATTCAAAGGGATGTTTGAAGTGTTTGAAATTAAAATGTGGATCTTGAAACTTGAATTCTTTGTCCGTGTTGTGATCCATCCACATCCACCTTCCGACAATCGTTCAGAACTTGCTTAATGAGGCGGGAGAATTAGAGCGCTCAACGGCACTGTCTAATATGTACCAAATTTTTAAACGAGTATTATTTTGCTGAATGGTTTGTAATATTTTTATCACCATTAATTATTAATACACTTTTACAAAGATTCATAGTTAGTTATGCACGCAATTCCTTATTTTTTAAAGTTATTTTACATTATGAAATTGTTATTATTTTTCTTTCATCAATCAAAATTGGTTGTTGTATTGTAGGCAATCAAAATTGGTTGTTGTATTTTTATTTTTGTAATTTTCTTACTGCAATTTCTTATGTAATGATGGAATTATATTACATTGTTTTCTTTTTACGCAATGAGATGGAATTTTATTTTTATTTTTTTATTATTTTAATCTCAATATTGTTCTTGATTGTTTGTGTTTGTTTACTTGATTACATTAATTCATTATCTCATTTACTATTGTGTTTCCCATATTCTCACAACTTAATTTACCTTATTTTGATATAAAATCTTTCTATACTAAAAAATATGACCACTAAACAAAATATTAACTTTTTTTCCACAAAATTTAACTTGCCTTTAATGAATTATGAAAAATAATTTATCATTAATTATTTTATCATGACCCTTAAACAAAGGTTTTTATCACATTAATTAACTAATTAATATTAAATTGAAAATTTTATTTTGGCTTCGAAAAGTAATTGCACCAAAAGAAAATCAGATATACGATTTCCGTTAACAATGAATAATAAATTGTTCGAAATAGTTTTACCATTAATAAGAAATGGTTGACAACAAATGACTAAAGTCCTAAAAAATAATTACCCTAATCATGAAATAAAACTTATTACTTATATATTCTTTAAAAGTAAGATCATATAAAAAATTCCATCTCAAACTAATATACCTAACAAAATTAAAAAATTATGGAAATAAATTATTACTCTAACTAAATATATATTATGTTGATTTGGATACGTTTAGTTGCATAAAATAAGTTAAATTATTTTTATCTTAGAGTATATAATTTGATATATTTGATCTTAAGGAATGCATTTTTGGTTGCGTAAAATGCGGGCAATATTATTCCATCATCCATCTAAATTGATTCCTTAACAGGATATATGACATATAATTAGTATTTATGTATTGTGGAAAAAAATGTTAAAAATATTATGAAATAGCCAATTTAACTATTACATCATAAAATTTTAGCCACATTTAAGAATATATATAAAAAATTGCCAAAATTACATATTTCACATGAAATTGAGACAATTTTAAAAAATAAAATAAAATAATATTTATTAAATAGGAAACTCTCAGATGGGAAAGTCTCACTATTTTTATTATGAGACGAATATGATGATGTATTTTTATTTATTGAAATGATGTATTTCTTTATTGTAAATGATGTAGTTATTTGTTGCAACTAATGTAATTTTTTACAGTTAAAAAATAATATATTAAAAGATAAAATATTGTATTAATCTTATTGAAATGATGTATTAAAATTCGTCTTACAATGAAAAATGATGAGACTGTGTCTCATGAGACCAACTCTATTAAATATTGTGCGATCCAAGTACGACCCGAGTTAAAAAAAAAAAAAAGAATGGTCAACTTGGGAGGGACTGGGTGCGACCCAAGACCGACTGGGTGTGATCTAAGCTTAAAAAAACTTTAAAAATTTATATAAAAATATTTATTAAATAAATAATAAATTAAATATTTTCAATCAAAATAAAAAAAACAACATCATTCTATATATTGAAAACCAAGAGTAAAATGATCAACATCCATTTTCATTTTCAAAATTTATATGTACACTTAAAAAAGCAAGATCTTAACAAAATAAATTACCAAAAATGTTTTTCCCTGTAAAAAATATTATACAAATAATATTATTCAAATTATAAAAATAAATTATTATTTAATATGGCTTTACCAATTATGGTAAGAAACTAATTAGCTTAATTAGATTAATTAATCATAATCAAAGGGATAATTTAAGTTGATTTTAATATTAATATTGCTAAATGATTAATGTATAATAGTTATTTCGAATACATTTTATTTATTTTTATCACATTTGTAATCCATATTTGTTAGATTTGGTTTGATAGTTTTGTTTTTCCCCATTATTTGTAAGAAGTTTTTCATCAATTATTTATCCATTATTTCTTACACTTGATTTTGTGATTTTTTAATGTAATTTTATATTATCTAATTTGTACTCTTTACATACCGCTTTAATAAATTAAAAAACACAATCATTTTAATTTACAGTGGAGTGTATGTAGAGAAAGCCATTTACTAATAATGAGCTTAATTTACAGTGAAGTTTATACTATTTTGTAGTGTATGTTAAATACAATATATTAATTTAAATTCACAATTTAGATATCCTCAAAAAAAGTTTGAACTTATATGATTTCTTAGTCACGCACAAGGCACTTTCATCACTACTGCTCTCCAAACATGGGATACTATTTTGTAGTATATATCAAACATTGTAGTGGTGGCCAAAATTATAAAGACGATTGTTGCTTATATTTGTAATAGTCAAGATCTTTGCTTTAATTTTATATGATTATCGTAGTTTTATAAATTTTATATGAATGGTTTTGTCTTGGTGTATGTTATGCTTTGGGTGGTAAGGTTTTGTAGATTATCGTGAGAAGAAATGAGTGAAAAAGATAAAAGAAGATCCATGTTGGAAGTTCGAGCTCTGCGAGACGGTCGATATGACTGTAATGGGGAGCTAGGAACATTGATACAAAGCTATGATGTTGGAAGGATTGTGGTAGCACTATCAATGACGCTTTGTGTCTACCAACACGTAATGCATAAATTATTGGGACTGTAAACGAGGTTTTACTAAATATCACTTCAATTAGGAAATCCGATGTAAACTTACTAATAAATTTTTGGTGAGAGTTGGAACAACCAACACATCCAAAACACAGTCACGAAGTCGAGTGTTACCATGAGAGATAGAAAGCCGAGCATCATTACTAACAATAACACTATCATGATAGAGTACGACTAAGAGTTCTCCAAAAATTTAGAAGTTTGTGTCATGTGGGCTGAGGCACCTGCGCCAAGGAACCATTAAGTTGTTTCTGGTTGGAAGAGAGAGTAGCCAGTGGAGAATGTGTCAACCAAGTGGCAATCGTTGGAGATGACTGCGAAGAATACCTTTTCGGACATAAATTAGCATAGTGACCTTTATGATGACAAATTTGGCAGGGAGGTGGTCGACGTTTTAAATTGCAGCCACAATCACGAGAGTTGGAGTAACGTGAACCACTATCATGGCCATGAAAAGAATTAGAATTTCCAGAGGAAGATGGGCACTGACCTGAAGGTTTATGCTGGCTGTAGAAGAAATAGAGGAAGATTCTACTGTGTTAATGGACCCTTGAAATAATACAAAGCTCTCAACTTTAGATAGGAGATCGCGGAAGTTATGAAGAGGAGTAAACATCATCTGAGTAGCAGAAAAGCTGGAAACAAACAAACCAAAACCTCGAAGGAACCAATGAGCCTTATCCGTATAATCGATGGGGCGTCCAATAGCTGCTAATTGATCACATAAGAACTTGAAATTTTGGTCATATTTAGCCGCAGACCGAGTCGCTTTCTTCATAGTTTGGAGGCCGTCTTTAAAGCATAGCTAGCGAGATTTGGAGTTGTGACTATACATGGCCTCAAGAGCGAGCCATACCGCGCGCAAGGTGGTGTAACCAAGTACTTTAGCCATGGACCCCTCTGTTAGAGATGAGAGAAGTAGACTAAGGAGTATATAGAATAGACCAGAGGTGGTGGTGGAGTAGTGACAGATCCATAAACATTTATTAAGGGGTTTCATTGAGTTTTTACGTTCTAAAAGAACACATAATTAAGTAAAAATTGATGCTCATAATAATAATAAAATATATAAAAAGCTCATACACTAAAGCTAATTTCAATATTATGTGTAAATATAGAAGTTTAACATCAAATAAAAATAATTTTAAGCTCCTCTTAATTCTCAAATCTCAACTCCCTCACACTCTCATCTAATTCATCTTCAACTCCTTTTTTTTTATTATTCGCCGTAAAAATAGTTATTTCATAAAAAAGTCGCACTATCCTATTATTAAATTAAAAAATTAATTTTAGGGGGTAGCAGAAGTCACACAAGCTTCTAAGTAAATCTAACAATATGGTGAAGTGCTCACAGAAAGGAATAAGAGAGACAAATTAAACTAATTCTGATTAATTGAGTAATTCGAAGCATAATATTTACCTGATAAATTTAAATTTTGATGTAAGATAAATTAAGTTTCAATATTTCAGTGTTATATATAATTTATAATAAATTATTAAAAAAATATCTACACCTGCGCATCGCGCAGGCAGAAAACTAGTATTTATTAAAACGAAATAGAAAATATCTAACACCAATTAATTTAATAAATTAAGGAATTATAACCTATATTTTTTCTAATTGGAAATAACATCACAAAATTTATTTCTATGTGGAAAAGTTGACATCTATTGCTGGCTCACTTGTTAAGTGTATGGAATTTTTAAATTTGTAAAAAATATTGTTTTTATATTTAATAGCACTTTATTTTTAATATATTGATAAATTTTTATTCAAATATTATTATATATATTAATTATATTCTATTATTTAATAATTTTTAATTTTATATAAAATATGTATTTTACATTATTTATAATATTACAATATGTATTTTATATATTATATAAATAATAAAGTTTTTAGACTGCATCATATTGTTTGGAAGTAGTAACATTATTTGTTAATACTGAAAAACAAAAAGAAATTATTAGGAAAAAACATAAGGAGATATAAAATGCAATTCTTTGATCTTATAAATAAGACAAAAATATTCATCGTAATATTATAATTAATGCAAAATACGTATTTTGAATTGATAATTTAAAATTTATGAATAATAAATCATAAAATTAGAATATATAATGATACATGAATAATAATATTTGAAAGAACAGTGGAGGGATAACTGATAACTTATTACATTCGGTTGCACATATTCAATTTTAGTATGAAAACATGCAAGTGATCTTCGAGATAAAGAGATTGTCGTTCAAAGAGAATATAGTCAGTTTTTCATTAATTAAGAAGTAAGGTTACATAAAACAATACTTGAAAAATTGAAATACGAGAAACCTAATCATTCGTTTTGACTATCAAAATTTTCTTTATTTTCTTCAGCTTTGCTGATAGCTTGTTCTTCAATTTTCTTCTCTTTCTTGTTGTTCTTTGTTATGTCTTCTTTTTCTTCTAGTCTTCGCTTTTTTTGATAGAAATCTTGGCTGAGATTCTCTAGTTCTAAGAAGGATTAAATTTTGATCCACTGTGAATTTGTTGGGAATTTTTCTTCAACATTTTTCTTCTTGGAAGACTTATTCTCATCTTGTTTGGATAACTTTTTCTAATTCTCTCGAAAATTTGGAAGACCATTGGATCCAGTTGTAATATATTTATTTCTTGTATCTTTGTATTTTATGCATAAAATAACTTTCCAACGGAGAGCTTTGACAAGATTTTTTATTCCTCTACCTCTATAATTATTACTCCCTCCGTCCCGTTACAATTGTCGCCTTTCTTTTCGGCACATAAATTAAAAGTTGTGAGTGTATAATTAGTTAGTGGAATTAATATTTTATTATTGGGTGTGAAAAAGTTGCTATTTCTGGAAATGTGACAATTTGATTGGGACGCTCAATTTGGTAAATGTGACAATTCAAGTGAGACGAAGGGAGTATTAATTAGAATTGTATATAAATTAAATTATTCGTGAGCTACTCAAATCTTGACTCGATAAAAGTTCATTGGAACTTGTTCAATGAAATCATTTATTAAATGAACCAAACTTGAACATCATAGCATTCACCTCACGAGCTCGTGACCAAGTTCGTTAGCTAAAACTAGTAAAAACTATAAATTAAATAATTTTATAAAAATAAGATCTTCATGATTTAAGAGTAATAAGAGTGATAAATCTCCATAGATATAAGAAAAGTTTAATTTGCGTACTAATTTAGGAATAAATGGCTTTTTCTTTAGAAATAATAATGAGTTTTTTTTGCTCTCTTTTTTAAATAAATTTTAATTTTAGAAAGTCCATTTAGGCTTGACAAATAATCGATTAAGTTCATAAATTTCAAAGCATTCGATAAAAAATTTAAAGCTTGATTAAACGAACCAAACTTCAACACAACATTACTTAACTCGATTAGCTCTTGTTAATAATTGTAATTAAGTTTCATTTCTTCAAATTTTCTTCCACATAAGCCGTTATATAATAGAAAATCTTGTTGACATCAAATTTTCTTGAAAACATCTCTAGAACATTCATATTTTGCCAAAACTCTCATTTCAACTTTCAAAATATAAAATGATTTATAATTTTTGTTCTTAATTGTTAGTTTTGGGCTCTTTAATCTCAACTCAAATAAAAATAATAATTAATAACTATATTAAAATTAAATACATGGTTAGCGATGGGATCAGAACTGAGGAAATAATTTAAAATAGCCAAATTTTATAGTTACATTCAAAAAATAGCCACCCGTATGAAAATCTACACAAAATAACCAAAGTGTACTTTGTCTGTCATATATGTTTTAGTCGATCAAGCCTTTTTTTCGGTGTCTGTGTAAACCCTAACAGAATGGTTTTTTTATTATTATATATTTAGGGTTTCATTTTAAAAGTAATAATAAACTAATAAAATATTAAGGAAAATATACTCAGCTTGATTTCGGCATTTTCATCTTGATTCCGACATTTTCAGCTTGAGTTCGATATTCTGGCCGGAATTCACCATATTTATTTAAAAAAGTATGCTTATTTTATTATAATTCATTTATTATTCGCCATATTATTAAGTAATAATACAAAAATAAAATATTAAGGAAAATATATTCAGCTTGAGTTCAATATCTTCAGCTTGAGTTCGATATTCCGGTTCGGAATTCACCATATTTATTTTAAAAAGTATGCTTATTTTATTATTATTCATTTATTATTCACCATGTTATTATTAACGAAATTGTAGTTTTAATTAACGAAATTATTATAATTAATGAAATTATAGTTTACAACTTGAAGTTGGTTTAATTTTGGCTGGAGTTCGAATATAATAGTAGATGGAGGTTGCATTTAAATTGGGATTTAACTCAGAAGGAATTGGTCTTAAATTCGCAAAAAATGAGCTAGATCTCGGTGAAATGAGCTTGATTTCGATAAAAAATAGAAAAAGGAAAATTCGAATTCCTTTTTATATATTAAATTACATCAAATTCCTCAATTGCGAAGCACGGGTATTTTCAATTGAAATCATGCAAATCACAAGTATTTCGAATTGAAATGAGAAGCACGAGGATATAAATAAGCATTAAAAATTGAGATTTGTTGTTCACACATATTGCAATACGTCATAGAATAAAATTTTTAAAAATGTAACAAATTAATTAGGCAAATTCTTTCTGGACAAGCACATTTTGTGTGACTTGTAGATCCACAAATACTACATTTCTTTGGTGCTCGTCGTCTACTAGTCGATGTTTGTCCCGCCTGTGCTCCTGAAGGACGACGACTATTTCTTGGTCGACCGGTTTGGCGATTGACGATGGGTGGCAAAACAACACATTCTAGTGCTTCCGGTGATACAATCCACTCATCTCTTGGAGGAAGAGGGTGTACTGTTCCTCCATAAGTTTCTCCCCAGTTAAATGTCTTGTAGTACTCTCAAACATAGTCGTACACACTCGTACCCTTGAAGCTGTGGCAATAATAATTAAAAACTTGATCGTTATGAATGAAAGTTTAATTCTATCAATATATTTTACTAACCGAATTGCAGCAATAGAATGAGAACATGGAATGAGATCCATTTGAAACTCCGGCCAGTCGCATAAGTTGTCTTGAAGATCCATCTTCCACGTTCTAACGTGGTCGTTGACTTTGAAATGATGTTCAGAAACAGGCGAAACCGTGTACCTATTTGAAACCTCCGCCAATGGAGTCATTTTGGCCACGACTTCCTCAGTCAAGTCATCGTCTCTTGCAAACGCCTTAGCTCATCGTTCATCGAACCATTTTTCGACAATGTGTCTATATAGCTCAATAATGGAACAGATCGGCAGACATGTAGCATCTCACAACCTGGAGTTGAACACTTCTGCTGCATTCGATGTCATGAAGCTATAATGGCGAACCAGACATTTTGACCTAGCCCACTTTTCAGGCCCCACTGTCATGAGTTTGTTGTATGCACTGGGGCAATGCTGTTCAATCTGGTCTATTGCCTTCTGATAGACAATAGAATGGTATGCATAGGCTGCCTTGTGGTATAACTCCATGATAGTTGAATTGAAGGTCGTCAACTTATTTTGAATATGGTAACCACATAAGGCATGTGTCGCCTTTGGATAGACTGAGCTTACTGCCAATGCTGATGTGTTGGTCCGAAACAATAAGCAATCGTGGACTACAATCGAAAGCCATTCGCAGCCGTGATATAAACCATGTCCAGCTCTCATCATTCTCAATCGGTGCAAATCCAATAGCCAGAGGAAAGATTTGTTCGTTGCCGTCTTTGGTAACAGCAACCAATAACACACCTTTATTTTGCCCCTTCAGTTGTGTAGCATCCACCACAATCACTTGCCTTAAACAAGTCCCGAAAATCGCACGTGACACACTTAAGGCAACAAAGAAATGGTGTAATCGTTGATCCTCGCCGATATCCATGTCTGTAATAGTGCCCGGATTCCATTTTTGGAGAACATCGAGATATTTTGGTAGCAAGTTGAATGATTCTTTTAAGCCACCATAAATCATCGATATGGCTCCATTTCTAGCACGCAATGCATTGTTGTAACTACTTTAATACCAAAACTTTGTTGTAGTTCAGCCATTATATTGTGCGGCTTGATGATAGATCCTTGTCGACGCATCCTCCGAGCAAAGTAGGCTGAGATAGCCTTTGATCGTATAGTTCTACTGCAGATGTTGTTTAGACTCATAGTACAACTATGAGTTGGAATGAATTTGCCCACTACCCAACATCCCGCTGAATTAGAGGCACATAGAATGAATGAATAGTTAGGACTGCGGCTGCAAGTGTACTCCACCCGAGTTGTAGAAGAACGCGTCACTTTGAATTCAACGTGATGCTCCATGTGCCAAAGTCCGACAGCTACGTACAAGTCCTCTTTTCTCCAAAACATTTTGCCTCTTTCCATTCCCCTTCCAATACTGCTTGTAGATCTGGCAATATAGGTGAGTCAGGCATATCTACCGGAATAATTGGAAGTAACCAATTATTCATTTGACCGCTTAGGTCTTCAACTATTTTCTGCCGGTAATGGGTTAGCCGGAAGTAGGCTTGATACAATGACACCCATACCACCTTGATTTCTGACCCAAGCACTGAAATCTTCAATTGTACAATTGAACAATGAAGCATTGTAATTTTGGCATTCATCACCATCTGATATGTCTGTATCGAATTCAGCTTCATCATCATCGGACTCGACAGCTATATTCAGATTTTGTTCGTCCGCACCGTATTTAGCATCATCATCACTATCATCATCTGGAGCATTTTCGTTTAAATCTGGGACTGGAGAACTTCGACTTCCACTGCTTCCTTCTCCAAACATCATTGATGATGAAAAACAATGTAGTTCTTCTGGTGTTGGACTATAAGGGTTGTGTGGTTGTGGGCTCAACGAAGCCATTTGTGGCCTGTACGGAGATGGTTGTCGCCGAGAGCTTCCAGCAGCCGCATCGGATTGCATGTTCATCACTACCAATTGTAATGCTTTTAGTGTAAAATTCCATCATTTCACACCCATCGAGATTTGGATTCTTTCTTCTCTCTTCTTGATGTGGCCGCCCCTGCTGTTCTCTCTCCTATTCTAATTTGTTGAACTACAATTTATGACTTGATTTGCACAACATTATGTGTATTTATAATTGGATTCTCAAACCTATTGGGCTTAGAGCTTTTCATAGGCCAGACCAGGGATCAGTATGCAAACAATAAAGAAGGTCTTTAAATTAATTAATGTCCATATTTTGCTACGAATAAAATTAATTAATATTGACTATCATCTCCAGAGAATCAATATGATCTACCCCTTTATTACCGCATTATGGAGAATGAGTAGCATAGGCTCGATAAATCTTAATATCTAAGGTTAAAGACATCCATTAATTAATATGAGCTTTGACGAGCTCCAAAATTAATTAACATCTTTCATTCCCGAGTTGTACCACTCAATTCTTTCATTTATGCTTGAACTTAATTTACCTGTAGGACTTTAGCATAATGAACTTTCTGAGCTAGTCATGAAATATTAAAATCTGATACTGGATATGGTTACCTAAATCTAGATCTAGAAGCTATAGACAAATTGCTATCACCCAATATGCAGATATACAAGTACATATAGGACTCTCCACCATAGCATCTCAATTTGACACACAAGTTTGCATATACTTTTGAATCTTCCATTAGGCTTCCAATATCATCAAGCAATCAAGATCAAGATTCTTTTAATGTCACATAAAAGAATTGATTTAATTAGGTCGTATCAATATCCACCGAACATATAGGCATATCAGGATGGTGACATTCCCTGATGAGCTCACAAGGTTCTTTATGCTAAGTCCTGCAGGCTGAATGATTTGTTCAAGCATAAGAGAAAAGGAGTGAGTGGTATTAATCAGGAAATAAGATATTAATTAATTGTGGTTAATTGTCATAAACCAAATTAATTAATGAATGTCTAAAACCTTAAATATGTGGATCATGTTAGTTTAATGCAACCCGTTCCTAGTAACGTGGTAATAAAGGGGCGAGTCAACATTGTTACCGTGGTGAAGGTTAAGACAATGTTTTATTAATTAATTATGTTCTGGGTTGAACAAGGAAGGATTAATTAATAAAGAGGGCCCACTTTATTATTTGCATTTGATCCCTGGTCTGGCCCACACACTGCTCAAGCCCAATTAGGGTTAGGGTTTCTCAAAACCCTAACACTATAAATAGTCTTTCCCTCTCAGATCAGATGTAGTACACAATACAGTATACAACTAATATTCAATTGGAATATTGAGAGAGAGAGGGCGACTTTGGGCGATCAGAAGGAGGGATTTTTCTGATCAAATCCTTCGGCTTTCTGATTCAACTTGGTGGATAATCCTCACCAGATTTCCAAGGAGCAAGGGAACAGATCAGAAGATCAGATCTGTAGGAACACAAGAAGGAGTTCCATTCCGCTTCAGATCTAACTTCATCGTTCATTCTCCGATCTAGATATGTAGATCAAACGATTGTAGAAAGGTATTTCCCTTAATTCATCCTATACAATTAAGTTTGTAGGAGCATGCATAGGATTCGCATGGTTTATTTAATTGAATTTATTTTGATATCCTAAGAACGGTCCTGCGAATTAAATAACAACTCATATTGTTGGCCGTAGACTTGAATCCTACAATTGGTATCAGAGCCAGGTTTCAGTTCTTAGGCTCTGTCCTTAATAAATTTAATTAAATGAATTTATATGTTCATGGATGGATTTAAATTGTTGTGAATGGTTTTGTTCTCATGGCCTTCTCGTTTTTTGGATCTGTTTTTACCACGATAAAATTCGTGGTTAGATTTGATAGGCAAAAATTGTAATAGATTGTAGATCTGTAATTTTTTTATTTTTTTATTAATCAAATCTGTAAAATGGAGATCCGGAAGAAAGAACGAGAAACGAAGAACAGAGAATCAACACACAGCAAGGTTAGCCCTAGCCATGGAAGAACTCGCCGGCGGGGACGGCAGAAGGCAGCGCCGCAGCTTGCAGCGTGCGTACGTGGCGGCGGCGCAGTGGAACCCTAGTTTCGTCGCGCGGTTGGGCCGCGCCCAGTTCTCTTCAAGATGCTGCGTGCGTCTGGCGAGCAGCGGCGGCTGCTGCATCGCGACCGGCGATGGCGACTGTGGCGGGTGGTTGCAGTAGGGTTTCGACCCTATAGCTGAGCCGCGCCTGTCTCCCCTTTGCGTGCGACGGAGGTTGCGAGCAGGCGCAGGGCCGGGTGCAGCCGGGTTGCACGCTCGGGCGATGGCGCCGGCTCTGCCCTGCGTGGCTGTTACTGGTGATGACGCAGGTGGCGAGGCAGGACCGCGAGCGCGGCTGCGCGCTGTAGGGCTGCGGATCGCGCGACTTTGGGCATCCTCGCTGGCGTCTACGGCTGCTCCGACGAGCGGGCTGACGGTGGAGATGCTCTGAGCGAGGGCTGGCATGAGTTTCGGCCGCAGGCGGCGGCCAGAAAGGCGGCGCCGGCGGGCTGCTATGGGGGTGGCGGCTGGTGCTGCATCTAGGGTTTCCAAACCCTAGTTCTGGCCCACTATGCAGCCCGGTTTGCAGTTTTTCAGTGGGAGCACAATTCTGAAGATCTGTATTGTGATTAAAGCCTTGTAATAGATAGGATTTAATTTGTAATCGCATCTGAGGGGCCACGAGAAATTTTATTTATTTATTTAATTATTTCTTGTATGATGTGATTTATTATGTGCGCACTAGTAAATAATAGGAAAGCATGCCTATTTGCTTTAATTATTTACTTTTATAAGCATGTTGCAATTTAATTTTTGAGCATGTCTTATGTGATTTATTTTATGTTTTAAATTATGTCTATAAATTCCGGATTCATATTAATTTATGATGGAATTTTGGGTTGACGTAATTTATGGCAACATAAAATAATGTGTGCGCATGAAACCTTTAGAATTAAAATACTAAGCTGGATTTTTGTTCTTTTCTAACCAAGATCATTAGACCTCCACAAATACGACTTCTCATTGGAAGTAAGGTGTTTCGAAGCGTAAACGTCTACTCAGTAGCTTGCGTTAGAGATGCCTTACCAGTTTCAATGCGATGAGGTTTCCAAAATAAAACATTTATTTTAAGATGAGAAGTGGGAGCCTCTAAGCAAACGTCTACTCAGTAGCTTGCATTGAGATAACTTTCACAAGTCTCTAAGATTAATTTAAACGGGATAACAAAGAATGTAAAGGGCATGCTGTATGGGTCCAGTACGTATGCTAAATCGTCCTTTTACATTCGAAGTTAGGATTGTGGTTATTTTGGCTTAGATGTTGCTTGGAGTATAACTCAGTTGTGATGTCCCTGCTCCGGATAGGTGAACATGGTCTTGGAATCTCCAATATTAATTTCTTTTGCTAAAGATACCTAGCATGTCAAGAAATTAAAGGATCATTTTGGTCTGGTTGAGCGTTTGCCGTAAACGTCTACTCAGTAGCTTGCGGTGAATTAGCTTGGGCAATTTGAGGAAACAAATTGTATTGTTTTTATCTAAAGGTTACTATGCAAATTTGTTTCAATTATTCTGTTGTATGTTCTTAATTTATTTTATTTATTCATTTTCAGATATGTCTATTATTATTCGTATTTTGGCTCAAAATCCCTTGGAGGGTTCGAATTTCCTGGAATGGAAATGGCTCATGGAGCGATGCATGTTTGGTACGCAGACTGTTTTTGTGTTACTTGTGCCTTGTCCGGCTGTACCTCTCATTGGGTCCTCAGATTTCTCAAGGAACTCCTTTGAAAAGTGGATGGCGAGCAACGATAAGTTATTATCAATGCTCAGGTCATCCATGATTGAGGAGCTCCAACTCAAGTATCAGTATTGTACTTATGGTAGGCTTGGACAGACTGCCAGTGCCAAGTTCATAATGAGAATTGTGAACTGTAAGCTGGCACAAGGTGGTAATGTAAGGGAGCATGTGCTGCACATGGATAACCTCAGAAGATTCTATATCTTATTTGGTGGAAATATGAATGATCAGTTATTCACTGATATCATATACGACTCCCTTCCAGAATCTTTCTATGACTTCACTTCCATAGTCGAAGACAAGGTGTTTACTCTTGATCAGTTGGTCAGTTTTTTGGGGGCTGCTCAAGAGATCAATGACTCCTTGTCTGCTGTTGTGCTTGACTATCACTTTCCACTTCCAAGTGTAGAGGATGTGAGCATGAAGGAATCGACTAGTGAGGTTGCTATAGAAAGATTTGGAGGCAAAGTTTACAAAAGAAAGGTCTGTTTTGCATGCAAAAAGAAAGGTCACTGTAAAGTAAGTTGTCCGGTGTTTGTCACCAAGGGACAAGGTACGTCATCTTCTGCACTAGTCGTTGAAACATGTTTAGCATCAGTTTCTATCCATTCATGGATAGTGGATACTGGAGCTACTGATCATGTTTGTTACTCTATGCAGGGGTTCGAGCTGACTAGAGAGCTTGAAGATGGCGAGGTTACCATCTCCATGGGAAATGCTGCTAGAGTCTCTGCTCCAGCAATTGGAGATGTTACTTTATGTTTTGGGAATAATGTTTTAACACTAAGAGATGTTTTGTTTGTGCCGTCTTTTCGGCGAAACTTGATTTCAGTTTCCAAACTCTTTGATGATGGATTTTCTGTTATTTTTGGTAGAGATGTTTCTATCATGAGAAATAACGTTGTTATCTGTCATGGGTCACTGAAAGATTCTCTTTATGTTATTACATGTTCAAACAAACCGACAGTGAAAGAGGCATATAATTTGTCTAACCAACAGAAAAGAAAATTTTCTTCAAGTGAGGATATAACATATCTTTGGCACTTGAGACTCGGTCACATAAATCTTAAGAGAATCAAGAAACTCGTTGATTGTGGAATTATGGATCCAATCCAGGTAGTTCCACATAGAGTTTGAATCTTGTATAGAGGGGAAGATGACGACCAGGCCTTTCAAGGCAACAGAGTCTCGAGCAAATAACTTGTTGGACCTCATCCATTCTGATCTGTGTGGACCTATGTCAACACAAGCTCGTGGAGGGCAAAGATACTTTGTCACTTTTATAGATGACTACTCTAGATATGGACGCGTTTATCTGCTTCACTACAAGTCTGAATGCCTTGAGAAATTCAAGGAGTTCAAGGTTGTGGTTAGAGAACAAGTTAAACAAGACCATAAAGAGACTACGATCTGATCGTGGTGGTGAGTACCTCAGCAATGAGTTCTTACAGTATCTAGCAGATCATGGAATTACCTCCCAGTGGACTGCACCTGGCACTGCTCAGCAGAATGGTGTAGCAGAGAGAAGAAATAGAACTCTGTTAGAAATGGTTAGGTCAATGATGAGCTATGCCAGCTTGCCCATTTCTTTTTGGGGGTATGCACTAGAAACGACGGCGTACTTGATTAACTTTGTTCCTTCTAAGTAAGTCCCTAAAACTCCGCTTGAACTTTGGCATGGACACAAGCCTGTTCTGTCCAAATTAAAAGTGTGGGGTTGTCCAGCATACGTGCTGAATAAGGAAGCTGACAAATTAGAGGGAAGGTCTAAGTTAATGCTGTTTGTGGGCTATCCCATGCAAACAAAGGGTGGTTTCTTGTATGATCCTGAAGATCAGAAAGTCATTGTGAGTACCAACGCAAGATTTCTGGAAGATGAATTCATAAGAAACCACAAGACCAAGAACGAGATTGTACTTCAAGAAATTGAAGAGAACAATTCAAATCCATCAGGAGAACCCCGTAGCAATCTGAGCATACCTGGAATAGGTATGGAACCAGCTGCACGACCGCCTGTGCAAAATGGTGAATCACAATTGAATGCACCTAACACAGACACATTAAAGGGGCCTCGTCGTAGTGGGAGGTTGCCTCGGCAGCCTGAGCGGTATATGTTCGTGGGAGAGTCTTCTGACTTAATCCCTGAAGATGGACTGAATGATACCGACCCATGGACATTCGATGAAGCTATGAGTGACAAGGATGCCGATCAATGGCGTCAAGCCATGGATTCTGAAATAGAATCAATTACAGCCATGGATGTGTACCAGAAATCCTTGCTGCCGGAAGGTTTTCGAGCCATAGGCAGCAAGTGGGTATACAAGAGAAAGAAGGATTCAAATGGTAACATAACGGCATTTAAGGACAGGTTGGTGGCGAAAGTGATGGGTTTTGTATACCGAAAGAATTTATTACAATGTGTATACAACGGTTTATTTCTCCTATCTATTAACAATCGTACATGTATGAACAATGGTATCCTCTTGTCTCACCGATAGGGACGATCATACGGCGTGTTGTAGATCGCAGAAGACAGTATGATCACTTGACCTAGTGAGACATAAACCATAATCACAGCCGAGACAGCGTATGAGGATACGTCTGTCCGGATGGCTGCGGCATTTTCGGAATAAGTAGTCTGTCTTGGTTACTTGACATGCTGGTACGCAGAGGTGGCGTATTGATGGACCGCAGTGAGATATATTCGTCTGTCTGACATCAGCGAATAAAAGATCTCGTTACATTGATTGAGTCCAAACCCTAACGAAGGTTCAGGGGTTTGCACGGATTGACTGTTGCTTTGACTTGCCATGGTGGAGAGCCAATACAGCGTGCTCGTATATCCGCATCTTGGGTAACAGCAGTTCGTGTAGTACCGCCTGAGACTGAACTTAGGTAACCATATCCGAGTAATAGGATGGGGACATTCCCTGAGGAGCTCAATAGCATTCATCGTGCCAAAGTCCTGCAGGCTGATTAAGTTCAGGCACGAGTGACAAGGTTTGAGTGGTACTACTCAGGAATAATAAGATATTAATTAATTGTAGTTAGAGCTTGTCAGAGGTTCCGATTAATTTATGGATGTCCGGTAACCTTAAATATGGGGATTCTCAATTAATGGAGCCCGTTCTCATAATGTGGTAATAAAGGGGTAGGTCAGTATTAATTATGTGGTGAAAAAGAATTAATATTAATTAATTAATTGTGTCCTGGGTTGTGGACGTGGGAATTAATTAATTTATAGGCCCACTTTATTATTTGCATTAGGTCCCAGGACTGGCCCAATTAAATATGCTGAATTGAGCCCAAAATGGCCCATCAGGGATAAAACCCTAGGTCTATAAATAGACAGCTCTCTCTCATAAGTTGTTACAACAACACAGTTGAAACACACTAAACCCTAGTGAGAGAGAGGAGGCGCCGATTTTGGTAGAGAGGGAGGAGAATTTTGATTCTGGTCCTGCTCAGATTACAGATCTACGGAGTCCTCACCAGTAGTAGATCTGAACAGCATTGGGACACAGCCCTGAAGATCTGATCTGGAGAATAGATTTCTTTTCTCTTCTCTCTTTTGATTTTCGAATTTAATCAAGAAATTAGGGTTCTAATTTATGTTTCCGCAGATTAAATCGGATCGCGTGGTTGAATTGGATTTTGGAATTCAAACGCGAAAGATCGGTTCAGACTCGACGGAGTTACGGTAAACCCTAAATCCACAATTCTTCATATTAAATTCATAGGAGCATGCTAGGGTTTTGAGAATTTAATTATGAGCAATATCCATAGATTGATCCGGTTCAGTTTGGTTTTGGTGATTCGGTTCACGGTAAAACCCTATAATTGGTATCAGAGCCAGGTTTCTGATTTATGGCTCTGTTGTTCATAATTAAATTCGATATTATGCATGTTTGAATTTATTATTGTGGATATTTGGTTTCTGTTCCTCGTGGCAACCCGTTGATTCAGCCCGCGGTGGTTTATCCGTGTAGGGCTGAATTATTTTGTAAAATCATGAGAAAATCCATGATTAGAATAGATATGAAATTGTAATAGAATAGGTTTTCTGTAATTTTCAAATTTGTAATTGGACGGGTCGAGGAAGAAGAACGAAGACGGAGCCGACGCAGGGCCGACGGAGGACGACGGCGGGCGACGGCAGGCGCGGGCGCGCGCGGGCGCGGCAGCGGCAGGCGCACGGCGCTGGGCGCGGCCCTGGCCGGCGGCGGCGGCGGTCGGCGACGGCTTCGGTCGTCGTCGGCTGCTGCTATCCCATCGCGGTGGCTTGTGTTTTTGTGGTTTGTACAATCCTGTGTAAACCCTAGGGTTTGCATTAGGGTTAGGGCAAATCATCAGATCACAAAGGCCTAAAAATCCAAAAGATTTGGTGTATCCAGATTTGAAGGCCTCTTGAAGATTTGGAAGATTTGAAATAGATTTGGATTTATCCAAATTAGATTCAAAAATTCAAATTGTAATAGATAGATTTTATTTTCTATTTATTTTTGGGGCCACGAGGAATTTTTGTTTGCCTTAATTGTCCTCGTATGATATGTGATTTATTTATGTGCGTATTTAAGCATGTGTAGATAATAGGAAAAGCAAGTTTTACTGCTTTTATTATTTACAGCTTTCCAAGCATGCTTATGTGATTAATTTCTTTTGTTGGATTATATTTTGGGAATTTTTGGGCTTGTTTAATTACATGCAAAAATTTGGAAAATATAATGACAAAAGGGAATTATGTGTGCGCATAAAGAAACCTTTTAAAAGAAAAATACTAAGCAGATTTTTTAATTAAAATCAATAGACCTCCAGAAAGAGGTCCTAGGCTGTAAGTGTATCTCTCGTTCTAGTAAATGTCTACGAGTGTAGCTTGCTAGTTCCCGGAGGTGCATGGGTACGGTTGTTGGGATTTCTAGACAAACAATTTAAATCATGTGAATAGTGGGAGGGCTTTGCGTAAACGTCTACGAGTGTAGCTTGCGTAGACCTCTTTCACAAGTATTCTAGGATTGATTTAAATTAAAGATAACAAAAGCTTTAAGGGTTGTGCGGTATGGTTACGTACCATGCTAAACTGTCTCTTTTGGCCGGAGTTAAATTTGTGGTTAATTGCTTAGAAGCATCTTAGCATATAATGCAAGAATTGCATCCCTGTTCTTGAGAGATGGCTTGGTCTAAGGTTTTCACTAATTATTAATTTCTAGTGTCAAAAGCATCCTGACATGGTAGTGAAATTAAATGGATTGGGGCTTAAAACCCGCAGTTCTGGTTGAGGGTGACATCGTAAACGTCTACGAGTGTAGCTTGCGGTGGGAACTCTTGGGCAATTAGTGGAAAACATTTGTATTTGATTTATTAAAAGGTTTTCAATGCATTTGTTTTCGAAGTTCAACATGTATGTTCTTATTTAAGATCTTTATTGTTTCAGATATGTCAATGTCTACTGTCGATCATATACTTGCTCTCAATCCTCTAACTGGTCCGAACTTTCCTGAATGGAGATACTGCATTGAATATATCCTATTGACTAAACAACACATGTTTGTTCTCACTATGATGCCACTTGCTACGTATGACCGTAGTGGTTCTAGAGATCAGGTACAATTCTATGATAGATGGATGGTGTCTGAGGAATTTACCTACAGGTTGATCTCGGATAATCTGTCTAGAGAATTGAAACTGAAATACATGGGCTATGCTAGCTCTGTAGGGATCTGGATGGACTTAGTGTCTACGTATGGGAGTGTTGAAAGAACTATCAGTTGTAAACTTGTAAAAGATCTTGTTTGCAAGAGAATGACTGAGGGTAGTTCGGTGACATTGCATGTGATGATGATGTGTAACATCATGAATCAGTTCACATGTAGAGGTGGATGTATCAGCGATCGGGCCAAGATCGATATTATCCTGAACTCATTGCCACTTACTTTCTATAACTTTAAAAAGGATGTTACTGGGAGAAGTGAGTACACTTTCAAACAGTTGCTAACTGATCTCTTGGCGAAACAGTCCTGTGTACCTTCATACCATTTTGAGTTATCAGATCTGGTGCATGGTTTGAACACATTGAAAGATGTGGTCGATAACCAATGCAGGAGACTGGTTGGTTGGAAAAGGTGTGCGAGGAAGTTTGGAGGAAGGAAGATGGTTGTCACTTCAAGTGAGAAAGCATGCGGAAGTAAAGGACAAGGTGCGTCATTTGCATTTGTAACGGAAACATGTTTAGCATCGATTTCTACTCATTCGTGGGTAGTGGATACTGGAGCTACTGATCATGTTTGTTACATATTGCAGGGGTTCACACCAAGGAGGGTGCTGAAGAATGACGAGGTTACCATCTCGATGGGGAACGCAGCACAAGTGAGTGCAGCTGCCATTGGAGATTTCACCTTGTACTTTGACGATTCTGTTTTAACATTGAGAGATGTTTTGTATGTGCCGGATTTTCGGTGGAATCTTATTTCAGTTTCCAAACTTTATGTTGATGGATATTCAGTTATTTTTGATAGTGGTGTTTCTATCATTGGTAATAACGGTGTTATCTGTCGTGGAATGCTGAATATTTCTCTCTATGTTGTTAACTGTAATCATAAGTCTTCCGCAAGTATTGCATGTAATTCATCCGTAATTGATAATCCTAGGAAGAGAAAACTTACTTCTTCTGATGAGGATCTTACATATATCTGGCACTTGAGACTGGGTCACATCAGCTTGAAGCGGATTCAAAGACTTGCAGATGACGGTACATTGGACCTAGTCCGAGCTGTACCTTATCAAGTCTGCGAATCCTGCATCGAGGGCAAGATGTCTACTAGACCTTTCAAGGCTAGTCAGTCTCGAGCAGAGGATGTGTTGGAGTTGATCCATTCTGACTTGTGTGGACCGATGTCCACGCAGGCTCGTGGAGGGTACGAGTACTTCATCACTTTCATTGACGATTACTCAAGGTACGGATATGTTTACCTGCTTCGCTACAAGTCTGAATGCTTTGAGAAATTCAAAGAGTTCAAGGCTGAGGTAGAAAAGAAGGTCGGGAAATCTATCAAGTCGCTGCGATGGAAAGATTACGGCTTTCAAGGCCAGGCTGGTGGCAAAGGGTTATAGTCAGAAAGATGGCATTGACTATGATGAAACCTTTTCACCCGTAGCCATGCTCAAACCCATCCGGATACTCCTTGCCATAGCTGCGCATATGGACCTCGAGATCTGGCAGATGGATGTCAAAATCGCTTTTCTAAACGGTTACCTTGAAGAAGGTAGGGACATCTATATGCAGCAACCCGAGGGTTACATAAGCAAGGGCGAAGAACATCTTGTCTGGAAGCTTAGGAAGTCCTTGTATGGACTTAAGCAAGCTTCAAGGTCGTGGAACTTACGTTTCAACGATGTGATTAAATCCTATGGATTTGCACAGTTGGAAAACGAAAGTTGTGTTTACCGACTTTGTGTCAGTGGGAGCGTGGTCTTCCTTGCACTATACGTTGATGACCTACTCCTATTTGGAAACAACGAGGGAGTGATGTCCGAAATCAAGGTTTGGTTATCCGAACAGTTCCAAATGAAGGATCTGGGTGAAGCTGGCTACATTCTTGGGATTAAGGTCTTACGAGATCGTAAAAGAAGAATGTTGAGTTTATCCCAGGCGTCCTATGTGGATACTGTGATAGCCCGGTTCAGCATGCAACTCGCCAAGAAAGGCTTGCTACCTTTCAGACATGGTGTTCGTCTTTCTAGTGGGCAGTGTCCTCAGACACAGCGGGAGAAAGACGAGATGAGTCTTGTACCATATGCTTCGGCTGTGGGTAGTCTCATGTATGCGATGCTATGTACCAGGCCAGATATCTGTTATGCCGTTGGCATGGTAGCAAGATATCAGTCTAACCCTGGACAGGCGCACTGGACTGCTGTAAAGCACGTCCTCAAGTATTTGAAAAGAACTAGGAATTTCTGCCTAGTTTATCAAAGTGAGGATCTGTGCCCTGTGGGTTATACAAACTCGGATTTCCAAGGGGACCAGAACGAGAAGAAATCGACCTCAGGTTATGTGTTTACCCTGGGAGGTGGAGCTGTATCTTGGAGGAGCTCAAAGCAGAAATGCATTGCTGACTCCACCATGGAGGCGGAATATGTCGCCGCCTCCGAAGCCTCGAAAGAGGGGGTGTGGCTCCGGAACTACCTTTTAGAGTTGGGCGTGATTGAGAGTTTGCCAAAGAGCATCACAATTCATTGTGATAACTCTGGTGCAGTGGCTAACTCAAAGGAACCGCGGTCTCACAGGGCAAGCAAACACATAGAGAGAAAGTACCATATCATACGAGAAATCGTATCGAGGGGCGATGTGCTGATTAAGAAGATTGACACTGCTGACAATCTTGCTGATCCGTTTACAAAGAGCTTGCCGCAGAAAGTTTATGAAAGACATATTCGTGAGCTGGGTCTGAGGTGGATGCCGACCACTGATAGTGGTTAAAGACAGCAGACTAGATAGACAGACTGTATACTCTATAATAGCTTAGTTATGCTTTGAGTATAAGTGGGAGATTGATGGGTTTTGTATACTGAAAGCATTTATTACAATGTGTATACAACGGTTTATTTCTCCTATCTGTTAACAATCGTACATGTATGAACAATGGTATCCTCTTGTCTCACCGATAGGGACGATCATACGGCGTGTTGTAGATCGCAGAAGACAGTATGATCACTTGACCTAGTGAGACATAAACCATAATCACAGCCGAGACAGCGTATGAGGATATGTCTGTCCGGATGGCTACGGCATTGTTGGAATAAGTAGTCTGTCTTGGTTACTTGACATGCTGGTACGCAGAGGTGGCGTATTGATGGACCGCAGTGAGATATATTCGTCTGTCTGACATCAGCGAATAAAAGATCTCATTATATTGATTGAGTCCTAACCCTAACGAAGGTTCAGGGGTTTGCACGGGTTGACTGTGGCTTTGACTTGCCATGGTGGAGAGCCAATACAGCGTGCTCGTATATCCGCATCTTGGGTAACAGCAGTTCGTGTAGTACCGCCTGAGACTGAACTTAGGTAACCATATCTGAGTAATAGGATGGGGACATTCCCTGAGGAGCTCAATAACATTCATCGTGCCAAAGTCCTGCAGGCCGATTAAGTTCAAGCACGAGTGACAAGGTTTGAGTGGTACTACTCAGGAATAATAAGATATTAATTAATTGTAGTTAGAGCTTGTCAGAGGATCCGATTAATTAATGGATGTCCGGTAACCTTAAATATGGGGATTCTCAATTAATGCAGCCCGTTCTCATAACGTAGTAATAAAGGGGTAGGTCAGTATTAATTCTGTGGTGAAAAAGAATTAATATTAATTAATTAATTGTGTCCTGGGTTGTAGACATGGGAATTAATTAATTTATAGGCCCACTTTATTATTTGCATTAGGTCCCAGGACTGGCCCAATTAAATATACTGAATTGAGCCCAAAATGGCCCATTAGGGATAAAACCCTAGGTCTATAAATAGACAGCTGATCACTGTAATTTCTACAGATTAATTATAGAAATAGTGGCAAATAAATTTGTAAACCCTAAGGTTATCGATCCAGGGGAATGAAGCAACGAAAAATCCTTAAGTACTAAATCAGACGTTCTCAAAATACTGGTCAGGAAAATCAGATAAAAAGGTTTTGGTTGTTTTGAAAATCGCAATACTTGCTAATGAAAATTAAACAGGAATTTAAAAGACTTTTGGATTCAAATAAGAAAATCACAGATTCAAGGGATATCTACCTATCAAGTATGACATGTATGAATGAATTGATTAATTCCCAATTTTAATTCCTCTTCGTAGTGAAACATCAGAAAAATATTATGAACTTCTTTGTTTGACAATTCATAAAGTAGATTAATTAATTACCTATCTCCGCTCGGTCTCAAGATAAATTAACTAACTCCAAAGATCTACAGATTTATCCCTACAATCGATCTCCTTCAGTTACGACAAGAAATCAGATTATATTGTGAAAATCTCTTTCCATTGAAAACTATCACAATTACGTCTCAAGTAATCAACTAGATAATCCTAAGATGTGGCCAACAAATCAAGATTATGAATAAGCACAGATTTCACAAACTACGAAGGGAAAGGGAAAATAATTCAATTAATCAAACATGTATACATTGATAATTCAAAACCCTAGAATCTGAGGAAGAGATTAGTTACACATATTCATAGTAATATTCATCATAGA
>JAPKLW010001044.1:0-36511 GCA_026898455.1 Plectranthus barbatus | reverse complement strand
ATGCTTTGAGTATAAGTGGGAGATTGTTGGGATTGTATACAGAAAGCATAAATGATTAAGTGTTTGTATACTGGCCATCATTTATGTGTTACATCAGCAATTCTCGCTATCTGATAAATGTGAACATATAACGAACTATAATATCCTTTTATCTCGTAGATAGGGATGACCATATGGTGTGTAGGAGATCACAGAGGATCATATGGTTCTTTTGACCTAGCGAGATATAAACAGTATCACAGCTGAAACAGTCCCTGGATAGGCTGTTGGTTTAAGCTGCGGCACATTGGTTCATAAGTGGGCTTATCCTAGCTACTTGATGTGTCGGTACATATTTATGTATTGATGGGATCAGCAGTAGGATGTGTCATTCTCATTGACATATGAATGAGCCAGATCCCTAACATACTTCCTATGATCTTAAACCTTACTGAAGGATAAGGGACACACATGAATTGACCACACTTTGATCTGCTATGGTGGCGAGTCTTACATGTACTCCAATATCTGCATTTTGGGTGTTGGCGATTCGTGTGGGGTCTGCTTAGGCTGGATGTATAGGTAAGCATATCCGTTTCAGGATGGTGACATTCCCTGATGAGCTCACAAAGTTCTTTATGCTAAGTCATGCAGGCTGAATGATTTGTTCAAGCATAAGAGAAAAGGAGTGAGTGGTATTAATCAGGAAATAAGATATTAAAAAATTGTGGTTAATTGTCATAAACCAAATTAATTAATGAATGTCTAAAACCTTAAATATGTGGATCATGTTAGTTTAATGCAACCCGTTCCTAGTAACGTGGTAATAAATGGGCGAGTCAACATTGTTACCGTGGTGAAGGTTAAAACAATGTTTTATTAATTAATTATGTTCTGGGTTGAACAAGGAAGGTTAATTAATAAAGAGGGCCCACTTTATTATCTGCATTTGATCCCTGGTCTGGCCCACACACTGCTCAAGCCCAATTAGGGTTAGGGTTTCTCAAAACCCTAACACTATAAATAGTCTTTCCCTCTCAGATCAGATGTAGTACACAATACAGTATACAACTAATATTCAATTGGAATATTGAGAGAGAGAGGGCAACTTTTGGCGATCAGAAGGAGGGATTTTTCTGATCAAATCCTCCGGCTTTTTGATTCAACTTGGTGGATAATCCTCACCAGATTTCCAAGGAGCAAGGGAACAGATCAGAAGATCAGATCTGTAGGAACACAAGAAGGAGTTCCATTCCGCTTCAGATCTAACTTCATCGTTCATTCTCCGATCTAGATCTGTAGATCAAACGATTGTAGAAAGGTATTTCCCTTAATTCATCCTATACAATTAAGTTTGTAGGAGCATGCATAGGATTCGCATGGTTTATTTAATTGAATTTATTTTGATATCCTAAGAACGGTCCTGCGAATTAAATAACAACTCATGTTGTTGGCCGTAGACTCGAATCCTACATTTTGTATACAATTTCATCACAACCCAGTTGATTTGTGCCGATGTCTAATTGAGTACAATATATATGTCATAACACTGATACATCGTTAATTTCCTGTACAAATAAGAGTCTATATTGAGGCAAATGCATGGATTTGTGTCTCTGTGGGACGGAGAGGTACGAAGATGAACTTCTCGTTGAGCCACCCCACATATGATTGTAGATGATAATTCTCTTGTTGATGTGTTTTGCAGAAATCATCTGAGTGCTAATCGAGTTTTTGGTTATTCTCGAACTGTCTTCTGGACAACTTGTGCAACTCCAAAAATGTCGAGATCGATACCTTCAGTAGGCACAACAAAATTAAAGGGTAGGTTCGTAGAGGTGCGATCCAAAGTTTTTGCACATGCAGGCTTCCTAAATTGCTTCCCAGATCAATGCCATTAACATTATATGTTAGTAGAGCACAATGTGATCTTAGATTGGTTCTGTTATCCTATAGCACTAAAACTAGAGGGCAGAACCTTGCTAAGATCTCAGTCTCACTGATGTTTATCCTATGAATGGTGATACTGCGCAACTTTCCCTTGCGATAGCCTTTTACGGTGTTGGCACCTCAAGTATACGGGTTAAGAGTACTTCAAGATGAGAGATTCTAACCTCGAATCTCCACTCCCTTAGATCGACGGGGTCTACGAACTTCTTATCTTCTTGTTCTTCAGTTCTTGTTTATCCGACAAACCCATCGAATTCTGCATTAAAGTTCGTGGTTGTGAACAACGGTTCAAAATTTGAGTTGCTGGATTCGTGGATGTTTGGTTGTTGTCCTACCATGTGCAGCCATTGCCGGAGGTGTTGGTTTTCCTATTGCAAGTCCTGGTTTGCCACGTAGGTCATTACCGTCCGAGCTTTCAGCACCTTCATCAGCCATTGTGTGGCTTTCATTTGCTCTAGTAATGTGGCTACAGTGGGGTCGATGATGTTTCGAGGCTCAAAGACTGGTTGGGGACGAGTTGATGGCCTCTTGGTGGTCACCAGGGGGATCTTTATTCAAATCGAGAGCCGCAATGTGGCCACGATTCTTTTGTCTGCATCCTTGGACTCGATCATCTTTTCGACTATCTTGGAAGTGTGTTGTTTGGTCGCTATTTCCTTTAAAAAGAAGCTAAGGGCCCCACAGTGCGCACCAAAATATTGAGGTTCGATTTGAGAATAATCAGGTCTCTTATACTAATTGACAAAAAATAGCAAACACACAACATAAACAGTAAATATAAAGACACAAAAAATAGGGAATAAAAGAGCAAAGAGACGAGCGCGAGTAACAATTGGGGGAATGGTTTGACATCATAACAATATTTTTCTAAATTTTTGGATGAATGCATAATACAAAGCGGGTATCCCCTTTTACAAATGAAGGGGAGGCCAATAACAAAAAGGGGGCAGAACCCCTAACCCTAACAAATAATCTGTATGTAATTTAGAATTGCTTGGCGGCCGGCTGATTCCAACTTTTTTGGTGTCCGTTGAAACAACATGTCCGCAATTGTCGATCCCAACTTTCTCAAGAGGCTACGATTTCCGAACATGGCCTCGGTTTCTCTGGGCTCCTACCTCTCGACAGGCTGCAGGCTTCCTCTGGGCCTCGCCATCATGGGCCGCTTTATAATTGGCTAAAGCATTACTGCCCCAACGAATGCCATACTAATTCTTTATACATTAATATAAGTAAAAATATATATAAATATAGTTCAAACTGTGCATTTTTTTAAATTTAGTAAAAATTGGCATTTTTAATTAAATAGTTAAATCATTCTAAATTATGCAAATATAGAATTACATTTATTTCAATGCTAAAAGTTGACTAAATTTATCAAGATTTCATATCTTTAAATAATTTGGAATATGAATATGTATGGTTGACCTTAATATCATTGAATGTAGTGAACAAGCTCTCTAGTGTTGCCAAAAGGGTGAAAAGCGTGCCTTTATAAAACCGCCGAACATACATTTTATTCACACATCGACGGATACTACCAAGGGTCAATTCCACCTTTTAGTTATTAATTTTTGTTGTTGAGTTTTATACGGTCGATTGCATTTGAACGGCTCTTCATTTATGAAACTTGAAAAAAAGAGAATAAAGAACTGAAGCTTATTATTCGTGTGTAAAAAAGTAAGCACCAACTATTTCATTTAGAAGAATTGATTCTCATTCATATTCCAAGACCTTTTCATTCCACTTGCCAATCACCTTTCTAACTCACCACCACCAAATTCATAAACAATCATCATTATCATTTATCACCGATTATTCAATAATCAAACCCTACAATAATTTTTCTTCTGAAATTTGATATAATAATATATATACAATCAGATACAATTTATAGAATCTATTGACTTTTATAAAAACTAATTTGTAAAAAAGTAACTCGTGATTATAGAAGTTGAAGATAATGACAGGATTCATTAAAATACTTCTAAAAATAAATTTTACATAAATTATGGGGGCTTAATTAATTGGGCTGCCACTATAATTTGAGTAATTTTATACACAATCTCCTTTTCCTCTTTACAGCCTCTTAAGTCTTAAATAAATTAAAATTAAATAAATACTTTAATTTATATTTTTGGCCTTACATTCTTACTAAATCCCTAAAAACAAAATTAAAGCCCTGCCTACTAAGAAAATAAAATCGTACAGCCCTCGTGTCTTCCTTCTGGAAACGGCAATGAAATTTTTTGAAGAACAAAATGATTTTTTTTCACTTTTATGAAAAGACATTGATTGTGTCTTCTTGTTCAGGTAATGAATATTTTTTTTAAGAAGAAGAAATTTGAACTTTTTTCACTTTTCTGGAAAAAAAATATTGATTTCAGATTATAAATCCGTATATTGAATTTAACACGGAATTTAATTAATGTTTTTGTTATACTCAATGAATAAGTCTTAGAGATTTTGAACTGTTCTTTTGGGTCGGAAGCTAAGCACAAGTCTTTGTCAACTTTTTAACATGTGGAGCTTCAGCATACATGAAACAATAAGTGTTATTTGAAGTTTGGGATAATAATTTCAATAAAAATGTAGACTTAAATTTATTAAAGAAGACAGATTTTGTAATTCTTTATATGGCTATTTTCTTATAAATTAAATGTGTTTCAATAATAAGGATGGCTATGTTTCCATTATATTAACTTTAAATAGGCAGAGGTTATAAAGATAAAATGGTCTTTTATTATTACATATTTATTATAATTATTTATGGGGACTATAACGAAAAATTGGGAGGTTATGAATAAAATCACCCATATAATTTTCACTTAGAAATTGTCAACTAAAACCTGTAATACAAATTTATAATTAGTCGTAGAGTCAGCCAACCACACAAACCTTACACTAATTTCCCTAATAAAGTGATATCTCATCATGATAGGATGGTTCATACTACTTTAACTCATTTTACATATGGGAATCAAATTCTTTATTCTATAAGGACACATTCTTCTACTATAGTTTTAATTTATTAATTGTAATGACAATTATTATGAAAATAAAAAGTAATCATTATACAATATACTCCAATTAATATCTATAAACCTCACCAAATCAGGACTATGAAATTAGACATTTTAATAGTTTAATATTAATAACAAACCAAGAATTCTTATAATCATGATTTGATTGTACAAACCCTACAAATATTTATTACAAACCAAAAGTTATTATGATCATGATTGGATGGAATCAACCCTACATCAATTTTATAAAACTAATTGAAATCATAACAGATGTTCAATAAAATTTTAAAAACTTTAAGGAAAGATCTATATTTCTTTTTTTCTTTGCATGAATATTATATAAAAAACGTAAAAAGATAATACATGAAAAATAAATAACCAAAATCCAATGTATGTATCCAATCCACAATATTTTTTCTTTCCGTTTTTTTTTTAATTACACATTATGATTTACTAGACATTTAAAAAATAAATTTCTTAAAAAAAAAAAAAACAGAAAATTCTATCCTGTTAATATTTTTGTCTATTGTTTTGACAAACTGTCACCGTTGAATCATCTGGGATTCATCATGATCGAACGATCCAGGTCTCCTGCAGCTCTTCAGCCTTAACAGTCCGTATAATTTGCGGAACTCCTTCGGCATTGTTTCCTTCCAGGCGGCGCCACCTCCCTCCTCCGATATAGACGGCGGCGCCGGAGATGACTCTGTGCTGTCGCTCGGCCGCATCACAACCTTTCCGCTACTTTTGCTGTTGGTCTGTAAAGCGGAGATGACCGATTTCAGTGCGCGGCTGGGCGAAGACCGATTCACTAACATCAACTCGCTTATCTCCGCTGGGCTCATCGTAGCGCCGCTCTGGAAAATCTCTTCAACCTGAGGAAACAATTTGTGCTCTTTCACTCCTAAATAATTGTTGGCCAAGTTTTTGAACGAATTGAAATCGCACATGGGGAAATGAATGTGCATATCGATTCTCCCCGGCCGAAGCAGAGCTGAATCGATTCCGTCTTTGCTGTTCATAGTGAATATCATGATCTTCTCGTCCTGTGAATTCAGTAGTCCGTCCATGAAATTCAGAAGACCGGACGACGTAATCCGGCCGCCTGACCGCTCGGAGACATAACGATCCAAATCCTCGACGACGATCAGAGACTTACTCGTGGTTCCGAGAAGAAGCGAGTTTAGATCTGCTTCAGTGGCGACTTGCGACAGATTGACGTTGAAGACATCGTAGTCGAGAAGATTGGCCGCGGCGGCGATGAAGCTGGATTTCCCGGTGCCAGAAGGGCCGTAGAGGAGGTAACTGCGCCTCCAAACCCGGCCTTGCTTGTGGTAGTACTGTTTGGATTTCTGGAACGTCTCCAAATCGTGCCGGATTTTGGATTTTAGATCCGGATCGAGCACAAGCGAGTCGAAGTTGGCGGGATGGTTAAACAGAACTGATCTCCATCTGCCGTCGCAATTGTTGTGAATCCTCAATTCCCTCGCCCTCTCATCGGAGACCGTATGTATCTGTTGAAGGTAGGGTTTCAGAATCCTCCGCTTATCCTTCTTCTTAATTCTCAACACGAAACCCCGCGAAACTATCTGGTTCCGGTGATCTTTCTCGACTTGATTGAGCCATGAAACCCGAGCGCCGAGGAAGACGTCTTGCACCGCCTGATTGTCGTCGAGCGCCAAGACGATGTCGTTCGGTTTCTTCCCGGCGAAGAGATTGGTGTGGTCGGAGTCTTCCAAGGAAGGCAGGGATTTGAGGTAGAGCGAAACTCTGCGGTACAAGAGGTTTTCCTGCTGGGTCGAATCGTTCAACTCGGGAACTCTCAAGTGTTGGTGGACATGAACTCGGTCTTCAACCCACTCAACCCATTTTCTGACGCCGTAAATTAGCGCAGTCCGGTGCAGAAACCACCGCAACAGAAATATTGAGCAGACAACCGCCAAACATATCAAGAGCAAATCCACAACAAACATGGATATTTGCAGCGAAGAATTTTTAAACCTTTTTCTTCTTGTGAAGCCGAAGAGGTAAAAATAATTAAAGAGAGAAACGATATGCAGAATTGTAGATAGAGATTATATAGCTGGAAAAGAGAGATTCTAGCTAAGAGAGATAGAGGGGGGATGAAATCCGATTCTTGCTGGTATCTTCAATTTCGGCCTCAATAATATTTGAAATAAAGTTAGGTATTTTTTAATAGTTTTATTTTTGGTTGCAGTGGAGATTGGTCCGCAGTCAAATTAGCCAGTAAACACAAGTAATGATAATGTAATCAATATATGAGGACTGTTAGAGTGCAAGGCAACTACGTTGTGTTTAGGTGAGGGGATTTCAACTTAAATGCTGTAAAGTTTGATATTGATTTCCACTAGATTATCAAAGTCAGCTTGCTCCATTGAATTCCCAATATAGTGAAATTATTAGTTGAACATTTTAACGGGAGAATTTGATAAGTATATAAATAGTATAAAAAAACTAAGCGGAAAACGAATATACTTATACTATTCTTTAGAATTTAAGATTATATATTGTTAGGATGAGAATAATTCAGTTTATTAAGCATGAAGTGCGGAATCATGAAATTCAACAAAATTCCAAATGTTTGTTAGTTCACAAACACTTAGCAGTCCCCTTCGAATGAAGATGCGGCAAAGCAACCTATGAAGGCATCATACGAACACAGAGCGATGACGCATGACATATAACCCCATAAAACCTTCGCAGATCGAAGGCTTTCCCAAACTCCTCAAATGAGCAACAAATATTAATTGGTTCCTGCGTCTGCAAACGACCGACTCTAAGAACCTGGCGAAACAAACGACTCAAGTTATGAGGCATATATAGAAGGTTTTAGAATCAAGGCACACATTTGACACATGATGAATCTTGTTGATGGTGGGAAATCACCTGGTTCTTATTAGGATTTTCAGGAAGGTACTTGAAGAGGATAAAGTAATCAGAATAGAATTCCTGTATAAATTTTACACCCATTGGTTATCCAGAAGGTCGGTTATAAACGACGATGCTCATGCCAGTAGTCGGTCGGACGGATTCGTCGAACCCAGTGTAACCGGGTTGCTCTGTGTCGTTGTTTAGCTAGAACCGAAAAAGGCGTCTTCCTTCTTCAGCTCTCTTAGAGGTTCGAGATCGCATACTCGACACAAGATTTGAGGATCAACATTTTGAGGCTCAACAATAGCCCCAAAACTCCTCGGAAATTCCACCGGGCTTCTGGGGATTTTCAGATCGGGATTACCCGTTTTAATCTGACGATCTCGTTTTCCACTGTTCGAGAGATTTCACCTTCTCCTTCTCGTATTTCAATTAACCGGGGGATTGATAGAAATGATTTCATTCAGCTCCTCCTTCTATCAAACCAGGGATAGACCGAAGGGGATTTTACGTTTCTACTTGCTCTATCCCATGGCACGATCCGAATTCTATAGGTTATCTATGATCGGGATCAACCCCGCTTGCACTCTCAGCGAAAGCGGACCCTCTCTGCGGCCTTGCCGATGCGAGAAAGTTTTAGGTGATGTTCGGTTCGTCGAACCCGACATTCTTAATTACCTGTGCCACCTGTCGTACAACGGTTGCAGGCGCATCCGGGGGGAATTTTGCTTCCAGAGAAACGTCGTTTCGACTTTCATTAATATGTAAAATTGCCAAAACGGGCGATTCTTACCATTTCAAATTTCTGATCACTGCAAAATTCGCAGATTAATTACAAATATAGTGACAAATAAATTTATAAAATACCCAAAGGTAGTCGAATCCAGAAGAATTGTGCAACGAAACTATCTCATGTACTAATCAAAGTTCTAAGATTTATTGTTTGAGTAATTCAGAAATTGGGTTTTTGTTTTGGAAAATAAAGATAACAAGACTGAAATTTAAAGGATTTTAAAAGCAAATTAAAGATGCAAAGATTCTAGAGCAAATAATCAATTAGAATACATGCAAGATAGTCAACTCTACAATGGTCGGAAATCAAAATAAAATACTACAATTCCTTTGTTGGGCAGTTATAGCCTAGGTTACTATTATATGACTATATATGCTTGGTTGGCCTCAAGAGCACAATAATATCAACCTGAATAAAAACATAGATTAAATTCCCTAAATTGATTAATCTTCCTTTTAAGACAGAAAACCAATTATATTTAATTCCTCTTCCGATAATTAAACTTCTCCTCTCGGTCTTTCGATTAACAATTATGAACATAGAATTAAATTTATCTCTCGATCCATCTTCAATTCTAAGTTCTATCAATTAAATCAGGAATTGAAACCATGCAATTTTGGGTTGATTAATCTAACATGAAAACATGATTAATTACACATAGCCCTAGAACCCGCTAGGGTTTCTAGCCACTCATGATGAATAGGAATCCAAGAAACATATTATTAAATTGCATAATAAAACTTACAATGAAAAATAAAGGTTGTTCGAGTCTTCAATCACCAAAAACTTGAGTAAAAACTAAACCGAGGAGTGAATAATGACTAAATCTTCTTTAAACTCGAGCTATATGAGTATTTATAGGTGTAGATGTGTATAAATTGGGATCTAGAATCTTGATTTTTTCTTTGTCTGGGTTTGTGTCGGTCGACACGAAGCATGCGTCGGTCGACGTCGTCTTCAAATCGGTCGAGATAGAGACCTTTTCCCCCCTTTCGATCCTTCTACGCAGTCTCACGGTTTTGGCCATAACTTTTGCTCCCGTATTCCGATTGACCCGATACCAGTTGCATTGGAAAGCTAACTCAAATATATTTCCAATTCCGTACTCCATTTGCTCAGTTTCCAATGTGGAAAAAGTTTTGACTATTTCTTTGAGCCTCTGCTGCTTTCGGTACGAGTGTCCATTGAATTCGGCCTAAAACCTATAAAAACACACAATGACAAGCATAATACCCCATAAACTCGACTCATGCTCAAAATATATAAATAAACTCAATAAAACTAAATAAAACACTTGAAAAGAATAGAGATAAGTTAATCAAAATTCGAGCTTATCAAACCCTCCAAACTTGAACGTTTGATTGTCCTTAATCAATAGGCAAGAAAGAAATCAAAAGATCATGTAGTTAATGTGCAATGCCTCACAAGACTCGTCGCAACCAAGAATAAAAAATTCACTACACACAAACAATTTGAAAGAGATAGACAATCCATCAACTGGGGAAGAACTCACGGAAAGTGTATCGCTCAACTTTCAAGTGTTTAAGAATTAGATGAAAGAACTCAACACATGTATGAAGAAATTTCTACCATAGGCTTGCAAATTCTCTAATATCTCCACTGCTAAAATGTGCACACAAGTATTGGATCAAAAAGGACTTTCAACGGTTTGTAATGTAGGCTTTTTGTGACAAGGTAGTGAAATTTGGTCAAGTGACTAAAGTTCATCAAGCTGGCCGACTCAATAAAATTAAAACCACTTTCTAACATCATAACCTCATCTCCTTAGATACATCAACAAACTCATTTTTTTTCCTCTCATATCCTAGCTCTCTTGAATCTCTTATACCCTTTCAATACTTTGTACACATATTTGGTTTTTTTTTTCAGAGGGCTTATGAGAATTCTAATTTCTTTTGAGCTCTAATACCCAACTTTGCATCAACCTCTAATTTAACATTTCTTATCTCTAATTCACATCAATCTACCCCATACAAACCACAACTCAAGACACGAGCAAAACCAGCACAATCTTAAGCTCATAGACAAGGAAAGAATTGTAAAGGCTCAACATGGCTAACTAGGGACAATTTAATTGTGAAGGGACAATGTTTAGGATATTGGGTTAACAAAGATGGCCTAATATCATCTTCTAAACTTGTGCACACTATGCAGTGTCGAAACAGAAAGAAACAAGTTCTAGAGAAATAAAAAATACATGAGAATCTCACATCAAACGAATATAAGGCTAAAAAATCTCACACGCGGGTTTAAATTTTCTCCACAGTCAACTTCAAATCAACTCAATCAGCATGCAAGTGTAAGTTTCAAATGAATCCTATCATGCGGTATTCTACTTTCATAGGTAATTAACCACAATCACAATCAATCTAAACTCAACCACCAATCGATTCTATCTCACATTCTCATTCAAGTTGTATCAAACTAAAAAACTTTCTCACAAATAACACAAATTAAAAAAAACTAAGCAAGAATTTAAATGAAAAAAATGGAATAAATAAAAGATAGAATGTTCAATCTCTTGTCCATATTCCCCAAACTTATTTCGAACTCAGAGAGTAGAAATAGAAATAAGTTTGAAAATCAGACAAGAGATAGAACGGTAGCTGGTAATTGATCTCAAACATCAACTTTTTATCCCAGAACCTTTAGAATTCGCACGACGTGAGATTTATGTTGTTGGCACTATGCGTCGACCGACGCGGGCTTTGCGTCGGTCAACGTGGAACCTTCTCATCGATCCCTATCTCGGGTCAAAGTGCTTCACGTTGACTGCCTATATCGACCGACGCCAGGCCTGCGTCGGTCAAACAGACTCTGTTCCTTGATTTTTTTTTCGAAAACAAATAGAAGTGAAACAAATTCCAAAAAACAAAGATATAAATTGAAAACAAATTGCAAAAATGAAAATAACAAGAAATTTGAAAAAAAAGCAAGTAAACATTGGGTTACCTCCCAACAAGTGCTTGATTTAACATCGCGGCTCGATGATACCTCAAATCACCATGCCCACGGGGGTTGGGTCCAGATTCTTCGTCCTTTTGCATCCACCATGTCGACTTTGCGATCTTCAATAACAGTAGTGAGCTCGGAAAGGGATGGCTTAGTGGACAATTTCGCCAACCCATTTCCTTGCTCCCATTCATTGGCAAGTTTTTCCTCTTTTTCTTCCTCGGTATCCTCCATTTCATCTTCAGAATCTTCAACAGATGTGATCCGGTAGCACTCCGACTTCTGCGGGCTTTTGTCAATCACGTGGGTGATATTTTCATCATTGGCACGAAGGGTGATCTCTCCTCCTCGACAGTCGATCAATGCAGCACTAGTGTCCAAATATTATCGTCCCAATATCAAGGGCATATTGCAGTCTTCCTTCATATCAAGCACTACAAAATCGGCAGGAAATATTAGATGACCCACACGAATGAGAACATCCTCGAGTATACGTTTGGGGAGAGACACAGATCGGTCTGCCATCTACAGAGTAATTGTAGTCGGCCTCAGTTCTCCAATGTTGAGGCGCTTGAAGACGGAGTATGGCATGAGATTGATGCTGGTGCTAGTGTCGCACAACACCCTTTGAAACACTATCCCCCAGTCTCGACTGGAATCGAGAAACAACCTGGATCACTCCTCTTGATTGGCACTTACTTTTGAAGTAGCAAGCTGCACTGCTCATGTAACTTCACAGTTGAGTTCTCCACGAACTGCTTCTTCCCGCTCTTCAGTTTCTGGAGGTACTTCATGTAACCCGGGATCTCCCTCAAGGCTTCAATGAGTGGTAAGTTGATACTCACCTTCTTCAGATTCTCCACAAACCTTGAAAATTTGGAGTCCTCCATCTGTTTGGCAAATCATTGAGGGAAAGGCATCGGAGGAATAAGATCTTCTTTTGTAGTCGAAGAATTGCCCTGAATAGCCTTCTGTGTCAACCGACTTGAAGGAAATCGGTGAACGTGCTTGGACTCCACGTCGACTGATGTGAAGGTGTGTCGGTTGATGTGACTGCATCACCCATCTTCTCCACATCGCTCGAACTATCTGCGTTGACCAATGCGAGATGTGTGTCGGTCGAAATAGAGGCATCCCACGCGGGATTTTCCTCTTCTTCTCCCCCAAACTTGTCCAAAATCATCCCGGGACCTTTGTAGCTCGTGCATGACCTCAAAGTAATTGCCTTGCACTCCTTCTGATTCTTCGGATTCACCTCAGTAGTGCCCGGAAGTTGCCCTTGCTTGTGCTGGACTCCAATGGTGCTGGCAATCTGGCTGACTTAAGTATCAATCATTTGAACATGCTTGCCAACTCGATCAATCTTAGTGTGCACTCCTACCACTTCTTGCTCAATCTTTCCAACTCGATAATCTGAGGACTTGATGAACTTGGCCAATACATCATCCAAGCTCTCCTTCTTCGTTTCAGTGATTTCTCCATCATGCACATCAAAACCAGGTGGGGGAAATTCTCTACCTGCCGAATTAGCATAAGAGAAGCCGGCATGCTCCTTTGGATGGTAATGCTGATAGCCTCCACCTCGTTGCTGATTCTGGTATTGATTCTGAAAATTGATTCTGATAGTCTCCCCGATTCATGAAATTGACATCGGCAATAGGTTCAATCTGTGCAGCAGTAACAACAGAAAATTAGAGGTTAGTTTCTCCATATCCCCCTTGAGCTTTTCAATCTCCTTCTTGAGAGTGTCATCCGGTTCCTTCTTCTCAATTGCCTTGACTTGAGGACTTCTCGGATTGGCCCATTGTTGAGTATGCAAGACCATCTTCTTAAACAACTTGAGGGCCTTTTCAGGTGACTTGCTCATCAAAGAACCTCCTGCTGCATTGTTCACCGATTTCGGAGTTCTTTCATTCATCCCCCTGTAGAAGATGTGGGCCTGCTCTTCAGTGTCGACTCCATGGTCAGGACAACTCCTCAACAACTTATTAAACCTGCTCCATGCCTCGAACAGGGACTCATCCATCCTTTGGTGGAATTGCAGAATTTCCAACTTCTTCTGAATGATCACGGAAGGTGGGAAGAAAGTGCCAAGAAACTCAGCTCGGAGGTCGGCCTAAGTGCGGATGCTGCTGCAATCCAGAGTTGTAAACCACGTTCGAGCCTGATCCCAAAGTGAGAAGGGGAACAAGCGCAGACTTATCACATCCTGGCTGACTCCATTCTGCTTGATGGTCTCACACACCTCAACAAATCTTGAGGTGAGTGTAAGGGTCTTCCACAGCTCGGCCACTGATCGCGTATATTTTCAACACGCGACTTAGCAAAGCTAATAATATAGCGGCAAATTAAATTATCGATCCCACGAGGAAAGGAACAACGAAAAATCCTAAGTACTAACTTAAAAGTTCTTAAAGTACTGGATAGGTAGAATTAAAAATAAAGGGTTTTGAAGTTTAATTACCTCAAGAAAACTATTATGAAAATAAACTTATTTTGAAAAACCTAAAGGATAAGCAGTACAGATTCTAGGTTTTTCTCCTTATCAAGTATGACATGCATAAACAAATTGATTATTTTCCAATTTTAATTCCTCTACACAGTGAAACATCAGAAAGCTATTATGAACTTCTTTGTTGGACAATTCATAAAGTGGATTAGTTAATTATCTATCTACTGTCGGTCTCAAGATTAATTTACTAACTCCTACGGTTCTACAGATTTATTCCTACAATCTATTCCCTTCAGTTACGACAAGAAATCAGATTATATTGTGAAAATCTCTTTCGATTGAAAACTATTACAGTTACGTCTCTAATTTCCAACTAGTAATCCTAAGTTAGTGGCCAACATACCCAAGATTAAGAATAAAACCAGATTTCACAAACTGTGAGGGAAAGGAAAAATAACTTCAATTAATCAAAACATGCATACATTGATAGTTTGAAAACCTAGAATCTGAGAAGACAATTAGTTACACATAATTCTAATCTTTATCATCATAGACAATGAACAAGAAAAGAAAAGATGAAAAGGAAAACTGAATCTTCCCCAAAGATTCAATCTCAAACCCAATGATCTTCTTCTTCTTCTTCATTGTGATGTTTCTCTCAATTTAATTCTCTTCTCTCTTGCTTCCTCTCTTGATTTTCGATCTCCTCTCTTGCTCTCCTCTGATTTTCGAATTCTTCAGCCTTTTTATAGATGTTGTGGATAAATCCTACCATACCTAGGAGTTAGATATGTGTTTATCTTTAGAAAATAGAAAAGATATGGTCTGCTCCGCGACACTCCGTCGATCGACGGCCAACCTTCGTCGATCGATGGTAAGGACAAAGCATCGTCGATCGACGGCTAGTTGGCATCGATCGACGGTGGTTCTGCTCCAGTACTCCTGCGTCAATCTCTTCGAGTTCTTTCGTCGATCTTCTCTGAAGCTGCAGCGAACAAGTTTCCAAATCCTCCGATTTTCATCCAAAAACCTGCATGATTCATCCAACACACCATAAAAAGTACAAAAGTCAATGTATGCTCGAAAAGACACTAAAAACGATCCAAACATCACCAAAATAGACAAAGAAACAATAGATAAGTTGGTAAAAATATCAACTTATGAACTCCCCCAAACTTAAACCATTGATCGTCCTCGATCAATTTGTAAGATAAGAATTTAAATCACATGCAGATAAAAGTGTGCAATGCCTCACAAGTCTATTTTATTATCCAAGAATCACCCATTCATATAAATTATGCAATCAAAATAGATTTTTATTGTTAATTATTGAGGAGGAACCTCACCGGAAAGTGTTTGCACTCATCGCTCAAAGAGTAAAGGGTTCTGTTTTCACTCACCCAAGATTGCAGATTATTTCACCATAAGTTTGACAGATTTCTCATCTCTCCACTGCTTGTTAGTGTGGATTTTCAGGGAATCAATTAGGTCTTATTTTGGTTGTAATGTGGCTTACCTAAAAGGTGGGATAAATTTGGCTAAGTGACTTAAATGCTTACAATTCTTCCCCGACAAACCAAACATATCATAATCACAACACATCCTCATTCTTTCTTGTCTTTACAAAATTTTCTAGGGTTTCTTTTTTTTTTTTTTCGACAGTGAACTATGATCATCAAACTCATGAATTCTTTTCTTCCTTTCTTTTACGATCATCAAACTCAATGTTCACTTTTTTTTTCTTTTTCTCCCCATGGAAACCCATATTCTTTTTTCTCGGACTCAAACTCATGTCTCTCATTAAACACCTTCCAAATATTTCACTATTTTCAATTCCTCAACCCTTCTAATCAAAGAAATTGTCATTCTAGGCTCAAAGGGGTTACAAGTGGAAATTTCAGGTTAGTGTATAGGAGATGGCTATGAAAGAACTTGTCTAGAATCATATTCACCCTATTACCACACTTAATGCAATATTAAGAGAGAAATAAGTCAAATTCTAGGAAATAAATCATTAATCCTGACACTCAACAAAAGAAAGATAGGCACAAATTTTCTCAGGGCTGAATTTTGTTCTCCTAAAAAATTATCCAACATTAATCAATTTTCATGCAATAATTTATACTTCAAAGCTCAACTTATCAAATAAAAAGACTCCTATCATCGGCTAATCTATCACATAGATTATCATGCTTATTTCACAAATATCTCAAGTCCTAATCAACAATCACAATTTCTAGGAGAAGACAAATCATATTTTCAATACCAACACAATCCAAAGTTCCGACTGCCCTATGTTCAAAAGCTCCTAAATAATTGTCTAGACTTTCCTATCATAGTGAATACCACAAATCAAAATTCAATGTAGTACTAGTTCTGAAGAAAAATCCTTGCAGAGATCAACTATTCACACTGAAGCAAAAGAACAAGGATGGTGATGTTTTGAAAACAAAACACAAAACGAAACAAAAACAAAAATAAAAAGAAACTAGGGAATGGAATACAAACAAACAAAAAAAACGTTACCCTTTTCCTATCATCATCCCCCAAACTTGTTTCACTCCGAGGAGTGGACAAGTTTGGAAGTTAGATAGGAAAAGAGAAACGGTACCTCACTCATCCACCGGGGCGTCATCCATTGCAGTATCCGGGGCAGCATCATCGGCAAGTAACCGCCTGCGGGTCCGACGCTCTCGCTGGCGGCGGACGTAGGTGGAGTCTGGCTCGGTGCTCTGGAGCAGTCTCTGCATCTGATCCTCGAGTGTGTCAAGCCTCGTGGTTACGTGCTGGCGAAACTGGCCCTGAAGCTCCCGCTCCGTCGCCTGCAAGGCTGCCTGCTGCTGCATGTAGAGGTAGAGGCTCGCCAAGTCAATGTCGGAAGAGGAAGACTCTCACCCCACCTGTCCATACGGGCGCTGCACCCTCAACTCCTACGTGCTGCTGCACGTGCGCATCATCCCCCATCCCCTGCTGTGATGGGATATCAGATTGTCCCTGCCCGGGCTGTGCCTCCAGTCGGTGAATGACTCTGGACGTTCCTGCTCATCCTCGGGCTCTAACCATGGCCGCCAAGTGGGCGGGGGAACTCATCAGCCAATTATCACGGAAGTGATAATCTGTGACTCGGGTGAGGGCCGGCTGCGGCAACGGGAACTTGTCCCCATTCGACATCTTCAAGAGCCATCCGCCCTCATGGGGTAGAAGAACCTGCATCCGAACTAAAAGGTCTGTGCCCAATCTCTTCTCGTCTTGAAATACCTCGAGGTCGGACAAGTCAATCCCCAGATGCTCGGCAATCGGGGTGATCAGTCCCCCACTCCAAATGTTGCCCTTGGTGGCCTTGAGCTGGTGCCTCCAGTGGTCCATGATGAGGGCGGCGAAGCTGAAGTGGTCTCCAGTGAGGAAGCAGGACAAGGCGTAGAGCTCCCCCACTCTCACCGTGGTACTCTCATGCCGTCCTGAGATGGACACCCCATGCATCGCTGAAGGTAGCGAAACACGGGGTTGTCGATGGAAGACACCTTCAGGTTGCCGACGTCGAAGAGGTTTGGATCAGCTGGGGCATCGGCTACAATCAGCCTCCAAAACTCAACATTGTTGAAACGTGCCGTAGGGGTGCCAGTGCTGTCAGTTGGGACCCCCCATATATCATCGAGGACATTCCTCAGAAGAATGTGGGTCTCATTGTTCAGCTGGAAACTGATGGAGGTAGGCTCGGACTCCGGCTGGACCTTGAACACCTCAAGGGTTGCCAAAAACTCCAGCACGATCGATGGGTAAGTCGGCCATCGCCGTGTCATCCAGGTCCTCCATCCAACCCTGTTTAGCATGGTCAGAACATCCTTCCGGATGCCGAGTTTCTTCATCAACCTTGAGCAGGGGTACAATGTCTGCTTGTTGGTGTACTTCCTACCCCCAAACCTATGATAGCGCTCGATGGCCTCTTGGGTGGTGAAGGTCAGTGCATCAGTCATTTTTGCTGCAAGGGTAGTTAATGAATTGTTTAGCAAAAAAATCCAACAATCAAGCAATTCCCAAGCACAAAATTATCGAACAAAGATCGCAATTAAGCCCAACGTGCTTCTACCCATGCAAAATTGAATCTGCATTCACACAATTCACATCCCAAACACCCAATGTACATCCCCAATTCGACAATTATCCTTAAAAACGTAAATTCAAAAATTCCCCCATTTTAAGGATTCCCCCAAAACTTGCTACCATCAAAATTGGGCAATTCCAACGGATACAGGATCACATAAAGTACACATATCGACTAAGACTATCATACATATCGACCAATGAGCGAAGTTTGCAATGAAATAGACATACGAGCAAGAAATTGAAATAAGGGTTCCAAGGCCAAAATTTACAAAAATCATGCTCAAATTATGCAAAAATTGTTAAATAATCGTAGAGGAGCAGTCTAGGATACGTACCTTGCGTGGATTTTACGAGTTTTGGAGAGAAAAATCGGACCGTGGGTGTTTTGGGTTGAGAGGGTGCGTGCGTGTGTGTTTGTGTTTGAAAAGGGGATAAAAATCCTGTTTTATAAGTCTCTGCCCGCGCCTCTAAATCGCGAGCATCGATCGACGCTCGTTTAGCATCGATCGACGATGCCTAAAAACTTCCGTCGATCGACGGGACTTCCTCCATCGATCGACGGGACCCTGACTCTGGAATTTGAAAAACTGAAAGCTGAAAAACGAAAGTTGTTGGGTTACCTCCCAACAAGTGCTTGGTTTAACGTCGCTAGCTCGACGATACCTGTTTCCCTATGGACGGTTGAGATAGTACTTCTCCACCACGCAGATGTCGAGTGAGGTGTAGTACGGCTTTAAATTCTGTCCGTTTACCGTGAAGTTTCTTCCATCTTGGCCAACTAGTTCGACTACACCATTGCAAAATTGGCGGGTAACGGTATATGGCCCTGCCCACTTTGACTGCAGTATCCCAGGCATGAAGCGAAGTCGAGATTTGAATAAGAGAACTTTGTCACCCGGACCAAAGACACGTGGGCAGATTCCTCTGTCGTGGAACCTTTTCGCTCATCTCTTGTAGATGATGTTGTTCTCGTAGGCCTCGTCTCGAAAATCTTCCAGTTCAGTCAGTGCCATGGCATGTTCCGATGCAGCCGTTTTCCAGTCTAGGTTTAACTCTTTCACGGCTCTCCACGCCTTGTGCTCCATCTCTACGGGGAGGTGGCCGGCTTTCCCGAAGACAAGCTGATAAGGAGAGGTTCCAATGGGAGTCTTGTAAGCAGTGCGGTACGCCCAAAGAGCATCATCGAGCTTCACGGCCCAATCCTTCCGCTGCTTCACCGTTTTCTCCAATATCTACTTGATCTCTTTGTAGGAGAGTTCAGTCAGCCCGTTCCCTTGAGGATGGTAGGGCGTAGTAACACGGTGCTTGACTCCGTACCTGCAAAGAAGAGAGGCAAGCCATTTGTTACAAAAATGAGACCCCCCATCATTTACTAGGGCTCTTGGCGTGCCGAAACGTGTCATGAGTTTCTGAAGGAATTTGATGACTGCTTTTGAATCGTTAGCGGTTGTTGGAACTGCTTCAACCCATCTTGATACATAGTCCACCGCGAGCAGGATGTAGGAGAAACCATGAGATGGCGGGAATGGTCCCATGAAGTCGATCCCCCATACATCAAATATCTCGACTTCGACCACCGGCGTTTGGGGCATCTCATCCCGACGCGAGATGTTGCCGGTTCTCTGGCATCGATCATAGCTTGTAATCCATCCTCGACAGAGCTCGTAGATGGAAGGCCAGTAGAATCCGCTCGCGAGGATCTTGAATGCCGTCCGATTGGCCAAATGGTGGCCGCCGCTAGGAGCTGAATGATAGGCAGCGAAGATCTGATGCCACTCTGACTGAGGCACGCAACGTCGGATAATCCCATCTGTGCATCTCCTCCAAAGATAAGGGTCCTCCCCATAATAGAGTTTGACATCGTGGATGAACTTTTTCTTCGCATAAGGAGAGGAGTCTGGTGGAAGTACGCTGCCTACCAAGTAATTGGCGAAGTCTGCATACCATGGTGTCTTTGACTCGTACGTCTTTCTCAGATCCTTTAGGGCACAGATTTGCTCGTCCGGGAAGGTCTCTCGGATCCTCAGTTCCTGATCATCTCCTTCAGCTGGAGGATCGAGTCTTGAAAGATGGTCGGCAATCACGTTCTCACTTCCCTTTCTGTCCTAGATCTCCAGGTCAAACTCTTGGAGCAGCAGGATCCATCTTATCAGCCTCGGCTTTGCATCTTGCTTGGTGAACAAGTACTTGATAGCTGCGTGGTCGGTGTAGACAACAGTTTTGGATCCTATCAGATAGGACCGAAACTTGTCGAAGGCATATACCACTGCTAGCATTTCTTTCTCCGTGGTGGTGTAGTTACACTGGGCTGGGTTCATACTCTTGCTGGCGTAGTGAATCACATGGAAGAGCTTTCCTTTCAATTGCCCCAAGGCTGCTCCAATGGCATAGTCGCTGGCATCGCACATCAGGATGAACGGCTCGCTCCAATCCGGAGAAGTAAGTACTGGAGCAGTCACGAAGGCTGCTTTCAACTTCTCGAAGGCTTGCATGCAGTCCTCATTGAAGACGAAAGAGACATCCTACTCTAGTAGATTACACAACGGCCGCGAGATCCTTGAAAAGTCCTTGATGAACCTTCCGTAGAACCCTGCGTGTCCAAGGAAACTTCTCACCGCTTTGACATTAGCTGGTGGCGGCATCTTTTCTATTGCTGCTACTTTTGCTCGATCAACCTCTAGTCCTTCGGCTGATACTCGGTGTCCTAGCACAATTCCTTCTTGCACCATAAAGTGGCACTTCTCCCAGTTGAGACAGAGGTTTGTTTCGGTGCATCTTTCCAGTACGGTAGCTAGATTCTGCAAGAAGACATCAAATGAGCTACCAAACACAGAAAAATTGTCCATAAATACCTCCATGAAATCTTCGATCAGATCGTGGAAGATTGCCATCATGCATCTCTGGAAAGTAGCCGATGCATTGCACAGTCCGAATGGCATCCGTCGGTAGGCGAAAACTCCATAAGGGCATGTGAATGCGGTCTTGTGCTGATCTTCCGGCGCCACAGCTATCTGGTTGTACCCTGAATAACCATCGAGAAAACAACAGAAAGGGTAACCAGATAAATGATCAAGCATCTGATCAATGAAGGGAAGAGGAAAGTGATCCTTGCACGTAGCGGTATTCAATGCCCGATAATCTATGCAGAATCGCCAACCCATGACGGGTCTTGTCACCACTTCTTCTCCATCGCCATTCATTACTATCTGTATCCCCCCTTTCTTTGCTACGACTTGTGTAGGGCTCACCCATTTGCTGTCGGAGATTGGGTAGATCATCCCATGGTCAAGAAGCTTGAGAACCTCATTCTTCACAGCTTCTTCCATGATAGGGTTCAACCGCCGCTGCGCTTGTCTTTTTGGTGCAGCATTCTCCTCGAGAATGATCTTGTGCATGCAAAGCGAGGGGCTGATCCCTTTTATGTCTCCCAATGTCCATCCAATGGCGCTTTTGTACTGCCGTAGGACTCGCAATAACTTCTCCAACTCTCCTGTGTCAAGTATGCAGAAACAATAACAGGGTAAGTATCATTTGGTTCCAGAAAAGCGTACCTGAGATGTGTCGGGAGAGGTTTGAGTTCCAGATTTGGCGGATCGGAGTTAGTCTTCGGCTTGCAGAAGGGGGCATCGATCGACGCTTGCTGTCTGTCGATCGACGATGATTCCACAACTGAAATCCCTTTTCCACGTCTCGCTATTTCTGTCGAAGAAAACTTCTGGGGTACTGCTGCTCGAGCGTCGATCGACGCTGACCCACCGTCGATCGACGGGTGTCTGAAGTTGCCGTCGATCGACGATCCTTCGTCGTTGATCGATGATGACTTGCTATCTCGATGTTTCGGGCGAGATCAGCCCGGCAATGGTTCTCTTTTGGTCTCCTTCTCTCGAGTTACTTCCTCAAATACATCTAGTTCCATCACTAGATCCACGATCTCTCCTTCTGCTTCCTCCAGATTTGACGACGAGAAGAGTGAGTGTTGTAGGCAAGTCTCCAGAAAATCCGGCTCACCTTTGAGAGAGGCGAATGGTGAGGATAATACTGGCCTGAAAAAGTCGATCATATGGCATTCCTCCTGGTAGCTACCATCGTTGTGCTTCTGCATCGCCTTATATATAGAGAAAGTTACTGACTCATTGTTGACTCTGAATGTCAGTTTGCCGTCTCGAATATCAATCAGAGCCCCACCGGTTTTCAGGAACGGTCTTCCCAGAATCAAAGGGATGTTCCGATCTTCTTCCATGTCATGCACCACGAAGTCGGCGGGAATTATGAAATCTTTCACTTTTACAAGCACATCTTCCACTATACCTTTTGGATAGGACACTGATCGGTCGGCCATCGGTAAGGTTATGGTCGTTGGCTTGATATTCCCGATTTCCAATCTCTTGAAAATTGACAGTGGCATCAAATTGATTGAGGCGCCAGAGTCACAGAGAACTTTTCCGAAGGTTTCTCCGCCGATGACACAAGAGATCGTGAATGAACCTGGATCCTCTCGTTTGACTGTCATCTTTTTCTGTATGATGGCGCTGCATTCTTCAAAGAGATTTACCGTCTCGTGTTCCATGAAGGGTCGCTTCTGAGAGACCGTGTCTTTTAGAAACTTTATGTATCCCGGCATTTCTTGGAGTGCTTCAACCAGAGGAATGTTGATATGTACTTTCTTCATGTTTTCCAAGAAGCGTGCATACCTTTCGTTCATCTTGGTTTTGGCGAACCGCTGTGGATACGGCAAGGGCGGCTTTATCGGGGACGGAGCTGGAGCAGGCGTCGATCGACGATGGTTGTCCTCGTCGATCGACGGCCCTTCTTTGCTTGCGTCGATCGATGGTTGCTCACCGTCGATCGACGGTGACTCGTTGTTGGCAGCCTCGTCGGCCTGTTCGACGACTTCTTTCTCCTTCAATTCACCCCTTGCTTTCTGTGGCCCTTCAAAGGATTTCCCCCTCTCAGAGTAATAGCATTCACTTGATTTCTCTGATTCTGATTCTTGGGGTTAACCTGTGTATTGCTTGGAAGTTGCCCCAGTTTATGTTGTGCTCCGAGAGCATCATCGATCTGGCTGACTTGAGTCTATATTATCTGGACGTGAATTTGCATTTGTTCTATCTTGGTATTCACACCAGAGATCTCATGCTCCAGTTTACTCACCTTGCTAGTGGATCCTTCCATGAATTTGGCCAAAATCTCCTCGAGATTTGGCTTCTTCTTGTCGACCACTACTCTGTCTTGTACGGCAAATCCAGGAGGTGGTTGTTCAGCAGCTTGAGGATTCGCGTAGGAGAACCCAGGGTGGTTCCTAGCGTGATTGTAGTTGTAGTGCTGGTTTTGCTGCTGGTAACCTCCACGGTAGTTATTGTTCTGGTAACCACCCCTCTGAACAAAATTCACATCAGCTTGTTCTCCTTCAAGGGGAGGCTGTACAGGCTCCACTACGACTATTGCCTTTTCTTGCTTCAAGGAAGCGAACTCCTCTTGAAGCTTCTTGACTTCAGCAGCCAAGTCAGGCTCTTCTGCAGCTTTCTTTTCCACTACTTTCTCGACGGCTTTGACGGGTCTATGTCTGCTTGAGGACCAGCGTTGATTGTTGTTGGCCATCTTTTGGAAGAACTCCATGGCATTCTTTCCGTTCTTTGTCATGATGGTATCCCCCAGTGTGGTGTCTACCAACTCAACAGCCCTTTCATTCAAGCCTTCATAGAATGCCTCGGCTTGTTCACCTGGAGGTAGACCATGTCCGGGACAGGCTCTGAGTAATTCTTTGTAGCGTTCCCACGCTTCATAGAAACTCTCATCCGGCCTTTGAGCAAACCTAATGATTTCCTTCCTTCTTTGTCTGATGATGTTTGGAGGGAAGAAGTTCTCGAGGAACTCATTCCGTAGTTCGCTCCACGTACTGATCTTCCCCTTGTCCAGTGCAGTAAACCAAGACTGTGCCTTATCCCGTAGTGAGAATGCGAACAGACGCATTCGGATGGCACTTTTGCTGACCCCTCCAATCTTGACGGTATTGCAGAGCATCAGAAATTTGGGCATATGGATCCTCAGTAGCCCTTCCGCCGAACTGGTTCTGTTGAACCATCTGAACTAGTCCAGTCTTCAACTCGAAATTATTTGCATTAATTCTGATTCTGAAATCGGTTTCTTTGAACTGAGGTCGATACCTCTTCTGCATGGCTTCTTCGTTTTCCTCTTCATCATCTGAGTCATTAGGAGGCTCCTGGTCCTCGTCATCTTCATCCTCAGGTTGATCCTCAAATATTGGGTTCCTACGACCAAACCGAGTGTTTCTGTTGTTTCTCCCCCTGTCTCGATCTAGGATCAATTGTTGCATTTGTTCCCTCATGGCTTGGATTTCTTGGACTAGAGCAGTCTGCTCTTCCAAGGTTAGTCCTGGTGGTGGTGGTGGCTACACAATCGGCTATTGTGGTATGTCATTAGGTTGTGGTACTTCGTCTGCCATTGCCTGATTACTTGAGCCTTCTTGGGCGCGCTTATTCCTTCGGATTTTTCTGCACGTGGCTTCGATGTCCGGATAGTAATAAAGCGGATCCTTTGCTCGGGCTCTTGTACTCATGCACTACCTGTACAGTAAAGTAGTTTGTGAGATGGCACTGGGGATTAACGAAAACGAAACAAAATAAAACTGAAAACTACAAAAAATATGAAGGTGTTGATCGACGATAGAGTGGGCGTCGATTGACGGCCCTTCCTACTGAAAGAAAGAAAGAGAGAAAGAAAAAAAAAAAGATTGTTTAAAAGACGTTACAGCCTAAATCAGTACTCTAATCACAAAGTTAATAGTAGGACAATTTTGTCCTCTCCCCGGCAACGGCGCCAAAATTTGATCGCGTATATTTTTAACCCGCGACTTAGCAAAGCTAATAATATAGCAGCAAATTAAATTATCGATCCCACGAGGAAAGGAACAACGAAAAATCCTAAGTACTAACTTAAAAGTTCTTAAAGTACTGGATAGGTAGAATTAAAAATAAAGGGTTTTGAAGTTTAATTACCTCAAGAAAACAATTATGAAAATAAACTTATTTTGAAAAACCTAAAGGATAAGAAGTACAGATTCTAGGTTTTTCTCCTTATCAAGTATGACATGCATAAACAAATTGATTATTTTCCAATTTTAATTCCTCTACACAGTGAAACATCAGAAAGCTATTATGAACTTCTTTGTTGGACAATTCATAAAGTGGATTAATTAATTATCTATCTCCTGTCGGTCTCAAGATTAATTAACTAACTCCTACAGTTCTACAGATTTATTCCTACAATCTATTCCCTTCAGTTACGACTAGAAATCAGATTATATTGTGAAAATTTCTTTCGATTGAAAACTATTACAGTTACGTCTCTAATTTCCAACTAGTAATCCTAAGTTAGTGGCCAACATACCCAAGATTAAGAATAAAACCATATTTCACAAACTGTGAGGGAAAGGAAAAATAACTTCAATTAATCAAAACATGCATACATTGATAGTTTGAAAACCTAGAATCTGAGAAGACAATTAGTTACACATAATTCTAATCTTAATCATCATAGACAATGAACAAGAAAAGAAAAGATGAAAAGGAAAACTGAATCTTCCCCAAAGATTCAATCTCAAACCCAATGATCTTCTTCTTCTTCTTCCTTGTGATGTTTCTCTCAATTTAATTCTCTTCTCTCTTGCTTCCTCTCTTGATTTTCGATCTCCTCTCTTGCTCTCCTCTGATTTTCGAATTCTTCAGCCTTTTTATAGATGTTGTGGATGAATCCTACCATACCTAGGAGTTAGATATGTGTTTATCTTCAGAAATTAGAAAAGATATGGTCTGCTCCGCGACACTCCGTCGATCGACGGCTAACCTTCGTCGATCGACGGGAAGGACAAAGCATCGTCGATCGACGGCCAGTTGGCGTTGATCGACGGTGGTTCTGCTCCAGTATCCTCCGATACTTCATCCAAAATCCTCCGATTTTCATCCAAAAACCTGCATGATTCATCCAACACACCATAAAAAGCACAAAAGCCAATGTATGCTCGAAAAGACACTAAAAACGATCCAAACATCACCAAAATAGACAAAGAAACAATAGATAAGTTGGTAAAAATATCAACTTATCAGCCACCAAATTGGTTCTGCTGAACCATCTGAGTAAGACCAGTTTTGAGTTCAAAGTTATTGACATTGATACTAATAACAAATCCCTCATTACTGGGCTGGGTAGAAACATTGGAGATGATGTCAAATCATAATTCATGCTCTTCTGAAAAGTTGTTCGTCTTTCTGCCTTTTCTACTAAAATTGTACTGCTTTTCAGAGTAGTAGTACTTGTGTGTCAGACGTCGAACGTTGTATGCCAGTCACAGCTTAGTATAAGTCTGATCCTTTATCATTGACTTCTTGGTGATCCCTTGCGACTTTGTTCGACATCTTTTCGTGTACACATTCCAGTATGCAAAACTATCTTGTTCGTGAAACTGTTGGTACATCTTGGCAGTTTCCGTGTGAAAACTGTGTCTACAGTTTTTGCGACCTTGCTCTGCTCGTCTTCATCTTCTTGGTCAAGACGGTTTTTGCCTGGATGGTCTCTTCTCAAAAACTGTTCCACAGTTTTGTTGACTTCCTTCTTCGTAGACTATTACAACTCGAATATCCTATACAAGGATTACATGATATAATAACTCTAAGTCCTAGACTTTGATATGCAGTTTTGACACATCAAAACATCAGATTAATGTAGGATTTCTACATCAATACCTAAAAGAAGGGAAGTGAGACGTGATGACAAAAGAAACATCAAAATCACGAAATTCTGGATTCCCAAGGGAATAATCAAGAAAACTAATCCTGCAGGACCCGTAATTGATCGAGTACAAAAAATATAACTTCTTTGTTTTGTAGGAACATGATCCAGAAAGAAGATTATCAATAAAACTCAAAGAATGGATCTTAGACAGTGGATGCTCAGGTCACATGACAAGAGATGAAGAGATCTTCACAGAACTTCACAAGTTTCGAGGAGCCTCAGTATCATTTGGTGACAACTCCAAGGCCAGAGTAATTGGAAGAGGGTGCATCGACCAAAATTGAATGCGAATAATCAATGTTGCCCTCGTTGATAGTCTCAAGAACAATGTAACGAATACACGAGCTAAAATATTTAGATAAACACTTGCTAAGTCGAGACATTAGCAAGACACGTGCAAGATAAATTTAATACTTCCGCTGCATATAAAATAACTCTAATAAGGGGATCAACAACAGTTCTGTAGCTCCACGACATGCATGCAACAATCTCGAAGATGACATAACATTAAAGGATGATAAAGGCTACTATTCTCTTAATATCTTGAAGATTTGATTGTATCTTATTTCCTTTTTTTCACTCATCATTATATCCATATAACAATGATCTTAGTATGGTGGAATTAACGCACGTTGCACAAAATTTCTTTTACTCACATGGATTCTTCTGGGTTTTCATAGGTGCACGACAGACTATCCTAATAAAGTCTCCTCTTCTAGCCTTCGAAGTCTTGCTTGGATGCCTAAAATGAGCATCATATCCATACAAACTCCCTTGCCCACTGAATGATCTATTATATAAACTACTAAAAAATAATGACTAAAAATACGAAGCAGAGATGGAAGGTTTCATAACCAATACACGTGTTTGACACATGACAAATCTTTGACTAGAATATAGAACATGTCTTTTCATATGTCATTAAGATATTATAATAAAGGAAACAAAGATAATTAGAGTTATGATACATATTTTGTATATATTTTCTTGATATTTTAATCCCTAGTTCTTTGGGATATGATTGTACATAATTCCTATATAGAAGTAATACATCTAATCACCTATTATCGGTGATAATCATACCAATTCTCACATGGTATCAGCCTCATAGATCCTAGTTCATCTCTCTCTCGTTCTCCTATTTCTGACGCTCCTTCACTCCCTTTGCGATGGCTGCCCTAAACAATGAAACTCTTCCCGCTAACACCATGATAAGTATGATTCCTGTTAAACTAGACTCCTCCACGGTTGAAAATGGGAATTCTGAGTAAAATTTCATGCAGATGGCTTCATTGAATGACACAAAGCTCGTTTGGTTGCTCAGGGATTTACGCAAGTTCCTGGTTCCATTTTTCATCAAACTTTTCATTCAATTGTACGGACAACTATAGATCATGTTATATTAGCTCTCGACGCTCAACGTCATTGGAATTTACATCAGCTTCATATTAAGAATGCCTTTCTTAGAGGTGTTCTTAATTAGTCCGTAATCATGGCTCAGCCCCTTAGTTTTACTGATCCGAGATACCCTGATCATGTTTATCGTCTTCACAATGCTCTTTATAGTCTTCATCAAGCTCTTTTGGTTTGGTACCAATGCTTCAGTTCCTATCTTCTTCATTTGGGATTTTGACAAAGTCAAGCAGATACCTCTCTATTCTATTTTAACAAAGGTTCCGCTATTCCTCTTCTTCTTCTTCTTCTTCATATGGATAATATTGTGGTTTTACAGGCAATAATCCTTCTCTACTTTGCTGGTTCGTTGCTCGAACTCATCAGGAGTGTGCCATAAAAGATCTTGGTTGTCTCAACTAGTTTCTCGGTCTTGAAGTTACTTCTACTTCGACTGGATTATTTATTTGATAGGCTAAGTATTCTACTGACATTGAGCGTGCTCTATTATTAGATACCAAGCTTATTTCCACGCCGCTCGCTGCTAGTGAAGTTTTGATTGAAGATGGTACTCCTTTTCGAGATCCCACCCTTTACTGGTGCCCTGCAGTATTTAACTATAACTCAACCAAATCTTTGATTTGTTAATAATCAAATTAGCTAATTCTTGCAGTCTTCGTCTAATGATCACTTCTAAGTCGTTAAATGTATTCTTCGTTATGTTAAGGGCACCATTTATTATGGCTTATCTTTTACCCATTCCTCTGACACATCAAATATTGGCTATTCAGATGCAGACAAGGCACGTTATGTTGACATGCGATAATCAACATTTGGTTATGCTCTTTTTCTAGGTGACGATGTTTCTTGGTGTGCCAAGAAGCAACCCACCGTGGCTCGATCCAGTTGCGAATCAGAATACCATGCTATGGCTAATACTGCTGTTGAATTAGTTTGGTTTTCCAATTTGCTTGTTGAACTTCTCTTTTTGCCTATTTCGTCGTCTCCACAGTTGCTTTGTGATAATAAAAGTGCTCTATTTCTTAGTTAAAATCTGGTAGAACACAAACAAGCTAATTATAAACACATTGATTTAAATTATCATTTTGTTGACGAGTTAGTATCCACCGGAACGCTCACTACCAATTTCGTTCCATTTCATCTTCAGCTGGCCGATATAGTCACAAAGTGTTCGAGTTTCTTCGATCCAAGCTCAGAGTTTGTTGTCATCCCACATAGTACTTGACGGGGGTAGTAAAGGAAACAAAAATAAATATAGATGTGATGTATATTTCATTATTTTGTATATACTTTCTTGATATTGTAATCCCTAATTCTTTGGATACGATTGTAGATAATTATTATAGATGGAATAGAAATCATCCCTAATTGTCTGTGATAATCATACCAATTCTCACATAGTACATTAGGGATTTTACCAGTACATGCATAGCAGCAACTGTTAAAATTTTTTATTTCACAGCACACAATCATATTTTCTTTTTTATTCGCCGGAGATGTGTAACTCTTTTCCAATCATAAATATTACGTTTCACATGAGTGACCTTAGTTTATGCATATCAATATTATAAATATATTTTTCAAAAGCATATAACTTATTGAAAATTAAAATACCTTGTGATTTGATGCAAATCTTGAAAGCTAATTATCCATCCAGTAACTTCGTTGTGTTTGCTCTGGAAAAATTGTCATTTCTTTAAGGTAAATTTTTTAGAGATGCAATTTTATTTACTATAAAAACTTGAACATCATTCCTAATTAAGGAAATACTTCTGACATAAGATTTTGATGTAAAAATAGGATAAAACGAATTACGTTAGAATACAACAAACAAGAAACTACAAATACTTTATAAACTATTCTAAAAAAAAAAAAGAAGAAAAAAAAGTTATATAAAACAAGAATAAAAGTTGCCTCTTTTGATAAAAATGGACTACACACGTATGTTTTTCTGATAAAAAGAAAGTCAAATATTTATTACAAGTTTCACACGGAAACGATGAACTTACTATATGGCCAGCCGAAGTCAACTCGTCTCTGTGAAAAGTGAAAATGTGCCTACTTTATATAGGTTTGGCAGTAACGTGGCGTTTGCGAACTAGTATATGTCCAAGTGTCGAAACCATTAACAAAAAGACAGAAATATTATAAAAAGATTAAATTTAATAGGAACTATTTCGTCGAATATCTTCATCTTTTATCTATAATTCTCGAATAATATCATCTTTATATTGTCAAACAGGGGCGGTAATCTCCAATTGGACCCAACAACTTAATACGAATTTAACACGAAAAAATGAGTTGGGTCAATCCATTTAACATTTGAAACAGTTTCAGGTTGTAGCGTGAACTCAATTAAAATTCAGGTCAATTTCAGGTTGACCCACATAAGCCGAATGACCTGCAAAATTAATTAATTTTATATACTATTTTTTTATTTACTATTTTACTTGATGCACTCAAATAATTTGATCTAAACCTAAATACATATTAGCTCATGTTCGAAATTTTATTCTTTTAATTTATAAATACATTACATAGATATTCAAATTTTAGAAAATGTGGTTGATGAAGGTTAATTTTTAATATAATTAAATCATTTTGGGTCAGTTTCAGGTCAACCTGAAATAAATAGGTCGAGATCGGGTTAAATTTTTTGACCCGAAAAAATAAACGAATCGAGTTTGGGTTAGCATGCAATATGTTACTATCAGGTTGTAAATTAATCTGCCAAGCTGAACCCGATCTAATTTCCCCATTATAGTCAAATATCTAATATAGTATATATGAAACTTGAGCTATATTTAATGAATATTTTGTGTTTCATATACTCGATTAAATATTCTAACATAAAACAACCATTAATATGGAGGTGGAGAAACTGACCTTGGCAGCAAAACTTAGATTCGTTCACATGCAAACCCCCTTCCTGAAGGAATTATATTACGAATCGAAGTACACATAATTCAACTGAACCAAGGAACTCTTTCAAAATCTAAGTATTATCATACATCAATTATTCCCTAACATGTTCCTATTTAATATTTAAATTGTCATGTAAAGATTTATCGAATTACCTTACATTTGTAGTGTCCGTGCGCGTATGGATTGAAACTTTTGAATTCTCACGCTCCATATTTGATCTTGCGAAATAAAGATTATTTATCTTGATTTTAATTAAATAATTAAAATAAAAACTTAGAGAGAGAGAGAAGAGAAGAAATCATCCAGATATGATCTTCTGATCTGTACCCCTTGCGCATATCTGGATATCTGGTGAGGATTGCTGCCGAATATTGCACCTCCCAAAATTGGTTTGCTGCTTAGCAACTTATGATCTTATCGTGTGTTATTATCTGAGTACCAGGGGGTATTTATAGAAAATTCTGATGCTTAATGGGCTTGAGCTTTTCATGGGCAAGACCAGATAACAGTATGCAAATAATAAACAGGGCCTATGAATTAATTAATTCTCATATTCAACCAAAAATATAATTAATTAATTAATATCGATTAATGCCACCAGAGAATTAATACTAACCTACCCATTTATTACCACATTATGAGGAATGGGTTGCATAGGCTCGGTATATCCCCATATTTAAGTTTTGCAGATAATCTTTAATTAATTTGAGCTCTGACAAGCTCCAAAATTAATTAATATCTTTTATTTTTAAGTAGTACCACTCAATCATTTTCACTTTTGCTTGAACTTAATTATTGTGCACGACGTTAGCATCGTGAACCTTTTGAGTTTCTTAGGGAGTCACCATCCAATACTAGATATCATTACCTAGTTCCAGTCACAGACAGTCATATACGAATTGCTACTACCCAAGATATAGATATACGAGTGCATGAAAGACTCTCCACCATAGTATCTCAAATTGATATACAAATCTGTATATACCTCTGTACCTTCATTAGGCTTAAGATTCCATAAAGCCATCAAGATCAAGATTCCATCAATGTTAAATAATGGAATCGATCTTAGTTAGGTCCTATCAGTACGTACCAAAAGTTCCAGCACATCTAGCAATCAAGATAAACTGCTAAATGTTTAATGTGCTGCAGCCTAAACGAAGAGTCTATCTTAGGACTGTTTTAGCAGTGACAACTGTTTATATCTCGTTAGGTCAAGCGATCTATACGATCTTCTGTGATCTTTTATACACCGTATGATCTTCCTATCGACGAGATAAGAGGATATCGTTCTTCGCTTTGTATGCTTGTTAATCAGATAGGAATATTATATCATTATATAAAAACACATTAATGATTACCAGTATATAAAATGAAATTGTTTACCGATATACAAATCATAATGCTTTGCCGTATATAAAAAATCTAACTATCTCCAACTTATACTCAAAGCATAATGATATGCTTTCCAAAGTATAAAGTGTGTTAAAACCATTAGATGTTAATTTAATCACCGAGTGGCTTGCATCAAGCACACTCCAAATATATGAATGACTATCATAGATATTTGTGTGAGCCTTTTTTACCAATCAAGCAACTAAAGTAAATCTTTTATACTTTTTACTCGATTGCTTGTCTTATCTTATTTTGGTATATGTTACATCACTTTGTGAATTCTAGGTTTCTCAAATTAGCAACTTCATTAGCACTATCACTAAAACTAGTGATACCATATGCAAATGAATAATCATTACTGAATTCTAATTTGTAATGCTCGAATCATATTTGCCCATGGTAGAGTTTCATAAAACTCAGTAGTTTTATACCCTGCCACTATATGATTCTAATACCCAAAGTGAACATATAGTTAGAGCAAGACATTATTATGATCTAGTCCACTTGGAGATCCGAACCATAAACCACAGCACATATACTCGACCATATTGTGTCTGGCCAGAGTTAAGACTGATATCTATCAAGTATGTCAACCTCATAGCAAGATATTAGATTTCATATTGTTTTACGTGTAGAACTCCTTAGACAAAATCAACATCCTCTTCTCGCAATCATGCAAGACTTTGATCATGAGGATGTACCCAATGTCCCTTTTCGTTCAAAATCTATAACTGTTCGGATAACCATCTCTGTATGCCTAACAATATCTCCACATTGTCATCAAATAGGTGAATATTATATACATATTATGCAAGATGCACCACGCTACCGCTGATATATTACTCCCATTCTCGTTCATGCATAGTGAAAAACCATAGGACTTTATCACATCGTCTGAACGTAGGTTCCATGACCAGTGAGCTTGAATACATAGAAGGACTTCCAAAGCTTCCAGACAAGTTCCAATTGCCAGATTCCTAGGTTACCAAATGCTGCTATGGCTTGGAGTATTCGAATGAACTCAATCACTACTTATATCGGTCAAGACTTCTGGCATACAATCATAGCATGAGGAATTCTATTATTGAATTTATGGTGATCCACTACTTGTCTATATCGTTGTCTGATAATGTTGGTCCCGGTTTATCAGAGTATACTTAATGTGCACAGCAAAAATAAATTTCTTTAATTTGGTATACTTGCACTTAACCAAGCTAATGGTGACGTGTCAACTTAGTTTGTCAAATACTTGTTCATGTACTTAAGGTTAAGTATGCTTTAGGTCAGTATTGGAAGTATGCTGCAACAATTGAGTGTTGAGTTCTAAATGAAAGTGAACTGTCATTTTGGGAAAGCAATAAATAACGAACGATATATAGTGGTTCGGACCAAAATGTCCTACTTCCACTCTTCAGACGTAAGTCTGGTAGTCCACTAAGCTTAGAACTTTTACAAGTGCTCCTAAGATCTATTGCTTGCTGAAGAATGCCCCGTCCTTTAGTCCACAAGCGCACTCGCCTGGTCCTTGCTTGGTTCTTCCCTTCGCAGCTCCTTAGAGTGTGGGTGCACCACTGAAAAGTTCATAATTTCACTCACTTATCTATATTATATTCTGTTATTTTATGTAGTTTTCTTAAGTTTATATATATAATCCAAGCATGAGTCTATTATATGTGGTGTTATGCTTGTCATGGTGTGTTTTTGTAGGTTTTAGGCTTAAACTCTCTGGAAAACCGTTTCGAAAGTAGTGATGTGCAAGAGTAGCATTGAAGGGTTTATCCACATAAGGAATCCGGGCTATTGGATCATGGAAGTGGATAGAGCTTTGAGTTAGCTTTCCAACGCAACTAGAGTCGGGTCAATCGGAGTTTGGGAGTGAAAGTTATGACCAAAACCGTGAGACCTCGCAGATCGACTATGACCAAGGCGAGATCGACTTCGATCAACGGGTGGAAACACGCGTGTCGATCGACGCCCAGTCACGTCGATCAAAGTGCGCCTCAAAAGGGCAAAAATTCACTTAAATTCGAATTATATCATATCTTTAGCCCTAGACTTGATAGGATACACATCCACACCTATAAATAGTACTTATTTTCGAGTTTTGCAGACCTATCTTTATCTTTGGCATCATTGAAGCATTTAACAATCTTTATTTTCCTGCATGAACCTTTATTTTTTAAAGTTATTTTTATGCACTTTAATAATATGTTTTGTTTTGGTTTTCTATCTGCGATGTGTGGCTAGAAACCCTAGCAGGTTCTAGGGCAACGAATATCAATCAAATGCATATTTACTTTATTAACATTGAATTGCTTGGTTTTGAATTCCTGTTAAAATTATTAAGATTTAGAATTAATCATATTGAAAGATAGAATTAATTCTAAGTTTACAGTTGTTGATTGAAGGACTGAAAGGCGAAAATTAATAACAGGAAAAGGAATTTGAATACAATTAGAATATCTGTCCTAGGGGAAGATAGTAATTGTAGGGTTAAACTGAGGATTTATGAAAGGTCGATTAACATTGTGTTATTGAGGTCGACAAAGCATATACATTCACAAACTAGTAACCTAGGCTATAATTGTCTAACCAAGAAATTGTAGTATATTATGATTTCCCACCAATGCCAGTTAATTAATTTATATGTTTTTTGATTGATAGATCACCCTAGAGTCTGTGTCCTTTTAATTTCATTTCAAAAACTCTTTAATTTTCCGTATTGTTATCTTTACTTTTCAACTCAAAACCCCTGATTTCTATTCACTCAAACAATAGATCTTAGGATTATAGCTAGTACATAAAATAATTTCGTTACACAATTCCTCTGGTTCGACAACCTTAGGGTACTCATATAAATTTATTTGCACTGTGTCTACAATTAATCTGTAGAATTTTACAGTGATCAAATTGGCGTCGTTGCTGGGGAATTGTTAGATATTATTTTGGTGTTAGTTTATCCTGGGATTAATTGGATTGAGTAAGTATTTTTTTATTTTTGTGTGCGTGCGTTGTGTGCTTTTCGACCTAGGCGTCGATCGACATCGTGAATTCACGAGCGTCGATCAACACCCACCTGTGTCGATCGACACAAAGCTGATTTCTGCCCTATTTTCCTTTCAGGTAGTTCATGAACACGAGATCTCAAGGGAAGCCACTTGAAGCCTTCAACCCAGAGATTGAAGCCTCTGTAGGAAGAAGAAAAAGAAGAAAAAGATGGATCCACTAGATAATCGGAACCCACAAGAAGTTGACCCAACTATGCCCCTGTGAGAGGATACTACTGATGGATTTATATACTGAAAGCATTATGATTGGTATATTATGTACAAGGTCGATTGGTTAATATACTTAGAATCATGAATGTTGTATGTTCATCTCCTGTCTGAATTAACAAACATGTGTCGCAAACGCAACTATCCTCTTATCTTGTCGATAGGGAGATCATACGGTGTGTAGAAGATCACGGGAGATTGTATGGATCGTATGACCTAGCGAGATATAAATAGTTATCACAGCTGAGACAGTTCCAGGATAAACTGTCGGTGTAGGCTGCATCATACACACTAATAAGCATCTTATCTTGGATGGCTTGGTATGCTGGTGTGGGGCACACATTGATAAGGACCTAAGTCGAGATCGATTCTTTTATCAGACATTAAAAGAATCTAGATCTCTATGGCTTGACGAGATCCAAAACCTAAATGAAGGTATAGAAGTATATGCAGATTGTGTATTACTTTGAGTTGCAGTGAAAGGCTCTAGTTGAGCTTGTATATCTGTATCTTGGGTAATAGCAGTTTG
>JAPKLW010001043.1:257472-275975 GCA_026898455.1 Plectranthus barbatus | reverse complement strand
GATTTTGCTGTGAATTCTAAGCTCTCTAATTTCAGAAATTGGAAAAAGGAACCTTATTTAGGTTCAGGGACGTCCTATTTATAGTTGGGGCTTTTCAAATCTCCAAAAGATATGGTTTTGGGCTTCAAATTCGTCAGAATACGTCAAATCGTGACAAAATCGGCGGTTTGGATTGCCCGATTGGCGACCGCCGGTCGTGCATGTGGGTCGCCAATCGTGTGTCGAGAACTGGTGTGAAAATTCGCAGAATCGGCGACCCATCTACATACCCGGCGGTCGCCGGTTGTGTCATTTGGGTCGCCGGATTTGTGCCGTGAGAATGGCTGGAAAAATCATAATCGGCGACCCATCTACAAGACCGGCGATAGACGGTTTTGTCATTTGGGTCGCCGATTCCGTCTCGAACGTGATTTCAGCATACTCTTCAGTATTTTCTGACTTTTTCCTCTTCCCAGTGCAAGCTAGCACTGAGTAGCTCCCATGATACTTGGTTAAATCTCGTAAACAACTCAATTGTGCATGGAATCTGCATAAACAACCACAAACCAGGCCAAACATAATATTTCCTAAAAGAATATGAATAATGTATGAAAACACCACGTAATAATCCAATCTAAGGTCAAAAGTGAGCAAATCCACATCAGTAAAATGCACAAAGTGAGTGTTTATCACCAAGGAAGAGCTCAGAAGGCGTCTTAGGAACTGATTTAGAAGGCACCACATTAACACGTAAGCTGTTGTTTCCAATGCGTAACCCCAAAACAAAATTGGTAAGTTTGCATAACTCATCATTGATCTTACCATCTCTAGAAGAGTCCTATTTCTTCTTTCAGCTACACTGTTTTGCTGGGGAGTACCCGGTGCAGTCCATTGGGATGTAATCCCATTTTCTGACAAATATTGCAGGAACTCGTTACCGAGGTATTCGCCACTGCGGTCACATCGCAGTGACTTGATAGTTTTCCCGACCTTCTTTTCTACTTCAGCCTTGAACTCTTTGAATTTCTCAAAGCATTCAGACTTGTAGCGAAGCAGGTAAACGTATTCGTACCTTGAGTAATCGTCAATGAAAGTGACGAAGTACTCGTACCCTCCACGAGCCTGCGTGGACATCGGTCCACATAAGTCCGAATGGATCAATTCCAACACTTCCTCTGCTCGAGACTGACTAGCCTTGAAATGCCTAGTTGACATCTTGCCCTCGATGCAGGATTCGCAGACTTGATAAGGTACAGCCCGGACTAGGTCCAATGTTCCGTCATCTGCAAGTCTCTGAATCCGCTTCAAGTTGATGTGACCTAGTCTCAAGTGCCAGAGATATGTAAGATCCTCATCAGAAGAAGTAAGTTTTCTCATCCTAGGATTATCAATTACAGATGAATTACATGCAATACTTAAGGACATATTTTATCAAAGCAACATAGAGATTTTAAATCAACATACCATAATTGATAACATTGTTACTACCAATGATAAAATCATAAATAACAGATATCCATAAAAGTTGATAAAATTTGTCCTGACGATTAACCACGGCCCACAAATAAACTCTCAAATGTACTTAATTCATCAAAACATAAGGAAAAGAAAACTCCATGAAGCTCCGTCATAAAATATTGCCTTCATCCAGTTTGGTATCTTCCTGCCATCACTCACCAGCCTTGTCGGCACGGTCCCCTGCAAATTATAACAACATGATCAACAAGTCAACGCTTACAGCTCTTGAAAGAGCAACGCCGCATATGCAAATGGCATACCCTGTCTAGCCTTGTGGGCCTGACAATCTTTCCTCCTATGCCCTTTCTTACCACACTTGAAAACACTTGTCCTTCGAAGTTTCCCCATAGGCTTATTAACAGCTCCCATGTCCTTCGCAGTTAGCTTCCCAGCCTTCTTCTTAATCGCTCTTTTCGGCTTCATACCTTTCGATACAGCAGAGTGATTACCAGAAGTAGCTAAGGCAACCTTCTAAGGATTCATAACCGATTCCGCTGCCATCAAGTCATTCAGCAACTCGTTAAGAGTATACTCCTTGTTCATGACAACAATCAGTCTGAAACTCTCAAACAATTTGGGTAGATAGTTCAGTATGATATCGACCTTAGCCTCAGCATCGATACCTCCACTGTGCACGATTAGCTCATCCATGAGGTGAGTCATGGAAACTAAGTGCTCTCTCACTCGTTGTAATAGTCTACTTCCTCTTGCGAGGATTCAGTAGTAGGCACTTATAGGACTATGTACTTGTAGAACGAACATGTGTTATTCTACAATCAGGATGTATTCAAGGTTGCGTTTCCATTCCAGGAATTTTGGACCAGTTAGAGAATTTTGTGCGAGAATATTGATAACACTAGACATAGACATATCCGAAACAATAAAATTCTTAAATAAGAACATACATGTTGAACTTCGAAAAACAAATGCATTGAAAACCTTTTAATAAATCAAATACAAATGTTTTCCACCAATTGCCCAAGAGTTCCCACCGCAAGCTACACTCGTAGACGTTTACGATGTCACCCTCAACCAGGACTGCGGGTTTTAAGCCCCAATCCATTTAATTTCACTATCATGTCCAGATGCTTTTGACACTAGAAATTAATAATTAGTGAAAACCTTAGACCAAGCCATCTCTCAAGAACAGGGATGCAATTCTTGCATTATATTCTAAGATGCTTCTAAGCAATTAACCACAAATTTAACTCCGGCCAAAAGAGACAGTTTAGCATGGCACGTAACCATACCGCACAGCCCTTAAAGCTTTTGTTATCTATAATTTAAATCAATCCTAGAATACTTGTGAAAGAGGTCTACGCAAGCTACACTCGTAGACGTTTACGCAAAACCCTCCCACTATTCACATGATTTAAATTGTTTGTCTAAAAATCCCAACAACCGTAGCGATGCACCTCCGGAACTAGCAAGCTACACTCGTAGACGTTTACTAGAACGAGAGATACACTTACAGCCTAGGACTGCTTTGTGGAGGTCTATTGATTTTAATTAAAAAATCTGCTTAGTATTTTTCTTTTAAAAGGTTTCTTTATGCGCACACATAATTTCTTTTGTCATTATATTTTCTAAATTTTTGCATGTAATTAAACAAGCCCAAAAATTCCCAAAATATAATCCAACAAAAGAAATTAATCACATAAGCATGCTTGAAAAGCTGTAAATAATAAAAGCAGTAAATCATGCTTTTCCTATTATCTACACATGCTTAATTGCGCACATAAATAAATCACATATCATACGAGGACAATTAAGGCAAACAAAAATTCCTCGTGGCCCCAAAAATAGAAAATAAAATCTATCTATTACAATTTGAATTTTGAATTAATTTGGATAAATCCAAATCTTTTCAAATCTTCCAAATCTTCAAAGGCCTTCAAATCTAGATACACCAAATCTTTTGGATTTTTAGGCCTTTGTGATCTGATGATTTGCCCTAACCCCAATGCAAACACTAGGGTTTACACTGGATTGTGCAAATCACCAAAACACGAGCCACCACCGCAGGGACAGCAGCCGCCGACGACAGCCACCGCCGCCGCCGACCGCCGCCTGTAGCAAGTAGGCCACGCGCGCGTGCGCAGCGCGTTTCCGTGCTCCGCCGCCGCGTGCTGCTGCGCCGCCTACGCCGTTGCCGGCCACCGCCCGCGCGCGCCGCCGGCCGCGCCTCCTGCGCGCTTCGTCGCCCGCCGACGACGACGCCGTCTTCGTTCTTCGTCCTCGACCCGTCCAATTACAAATTTGAAAAATACAGAAAATCTATTCTATTACAATTTTCAAATCTACACTTATCACGGATTTTCTCGTGATTTTACAAAACAATTCAGCCCTAAACGGATAAACCACCGCGGGCTGAATCAACGGGTTGCCACGAGGAACAAAAACCAAACATCCACAAAATAAATTCATACATGCATATAGAATTCAATTATGAACAACAGAGCCATAAATCAGAAACCTGGCTCTGATACCAATTGTAGGGTTTTTCCGTGAACCGAATCACCAAAACCAAACTGAACCGGATCGATCTATGGATATTGCTCATAATTAATATTCTCAAAACCCTAGTATGCTCCTATGAATTTAATACAAAGAATTGTGGATTTAGGGTTTATCGTAACTCCGTCGAGTCTGAACAGATCTTTCACGTTTGAATTCAAAATCCCAATTCAACCACGCAATCCGATTTAATCTGCGGAAACAGAAATTAGAAATCTAATTTCTAGATTAAAATCGAAATAGAAAGAGAAGGAAGAAAGAAATATGTTCTCCAGATTAGATCTTCAGGGCTGTGTCCCAATGCTGATCAGATCTACTACTGGTGAGGACTCCGTAGAACTGTATTCTGAGCAGGACCAGAATCAAAATTCTCCTCCTTTGAACTCCCAAAAACGGCGCCCACCTCTCTCTCTCTAGGGTTTGTGTTTCAACTGTCTTATGACTTATGAGAGAGAGTTGTCTATTTATAGACCTAGGGTTGGAAACCCTAATGGGCCATTTTGGGCTCAATTCAGCATATTTAATTGGGCCAGTCCTTGGACCTAATGCAAATAATAAAGTGGGCTTATAAATTAATTAATTCCCATGCCCACAACCCAGGACACAATTAATTAATTAATATTAATTCTTTTTCACCACAGAATTAATACTGACCTACCCCTTTATACCACGTTATGAGAACGGGCTGCATTAATTAAGAATCCCCATATTTAAGGTTACCGGACATCCATTAATTAATCGGAGCCTCTAACAAGCTCTAACTACAATTAACTAATATCTTATAATTCCTGAGTAGTACCACTCAAACCTTATCACTCGTGCCTGAACTTAATCAGCCTGCAGGACTTTGGCACGATGAATGTTATTGAGCTCCTCAAGGAATGTCCCCTTCCTTTTACTCGAATATGGTTACCTAAGTTCAGTCTCAGGCGGAACTACACGAACTGCTGTTACCCAAGATGCGGATATACGAGCACGTTACTTAGGCTCTCCACCATGGCAAGTCAAAGCAATAGTCAACCCGTGCAAACCCCTGAACCTTCGTTAGGGTTTGGACTCAATCAATATAACAAGATCTTGTATTCGCTGATGCCAGACAGACGAATACATCTCACTGCAATCCATCAATACGCCACCTCTGCGTACCAGCATGTCAAGTAACCAAGACAGACTACTTATTCCGACAATGCCGCAGCCATCCGGACAGACGTATCCTCATACGATGTCTCGTCTGTGATCAGGTTCATGTCTCACTAGGTCAAGTGATCATACTGTCTTCTGCGATCTACAACACGCCGTATGATCGTCCCTATCGGTGAGACAAGAGGATACCATTGTTCACACATGTAAGATTGTTAACAGATAGGATAAATAAACCGTTGTATACTCATTGTAATAAATGCTTTCAGTATACAAAACCCATCAGAGATCCCCTCCCAAGTTGAGACTTAGACAACTCAGCTTTAGCTTGAGTCTACTCAAGCTCAGAGTTCCCGAGGTGATTAGGGAGGTGAGGGTGCTATGGAGATCTCATAAGATGACTCCCTAATCTCCTCTGATGAAGAAGATGAACAGAACAATCCCAGGATGTCCAAAGAATTTGACTATGAAAGGGACATGCACAGAGTTTGGAGGCCGCATCATTGGGATAAAAGTGTCAAGGATCATGCTTACAAGCCCAGTCAGTTCCCGGAGTACAAAGTATCATTGAGTGGGCTACCTCATCCAGAGTCCTCTGCTGAGTGTATAAATAGATGGTGCCCACCAATCAGACAAACTGAAGTAGGGGATGCTTAGTTGATCCCCTGGGGTGCTGGAATTTCACAGAGGATAGAGCGCTGAGTCACCGAAGAGATAAATTTGCGATATCCTGACTTATTGACAAAGGATACAAAGGCTTGCAGGATACTCAGACATGAGTTCAAGAGGTGCAGGAGGTTTGACTTGGACATGCAAGAGCTTAACAATGAGGATCTTTCGATTATGCAGGCTAGGTTGGGCCTAACCTACTGAAGGTCCAAGTAGATATGGGTGAACCAGTGGAGTGCCCAAGCAGAGACAGGGCAAATGAATGAGGGGGAAGTTCAGCTATCCGATCATTCAGAGCTGAAACTTATGATGAGCACAACTTCAATCTGGATGCTCATAGGCTGCCCCCCTCCGATTATCTATTAGTATTAGAAGCTCCTATCTCTGTCATCCCGATAACTCAGATACACTTTATCTCTTCTGAATCTCCTCTCCATTCTGAATCAGAGGAGGTTTCAGCTTCAGAGCAAAATCCGGAGGCATATCAAAAAATTATTGCTGCCAGGAGAAATAAGGTGGAAAGGCTTACTGAGCAGTACTGGAGGATTGAGGCTGAGTAAGAGCAGGCTAAGGTGGAGTTGCAATTTTCTAAAGAGGAGAACAAGGACTAGGAGCAGGCTCTCGCTTTGTTCGCTGCACTCACTTTGTCATCTAATGCTGAGCGAGCAGCCGAACTGATAAATATCATAACATCCAATCTAATAAGGGTTCAGAGGATGATTTGTAGGAAGATTGAGGCTCGTAAAGCTAAGATGCTAAGGCAGTAGTAGGAAACTGAGTTAAAGAAAAAGAAAGAAGAAGAGCTCGTAAGGCAACTGCAGGAAGTTGAGCAAAAGCAGAAGGAAGAAGAAGATCTAGCAAGACACGAGGAGGAGGGAACCAGGCTGTTGATGGTGGTGCCCTTTGCGCCCACAAGGATTGAAACGGAGATGGTCATTTCTGCTCTTCAAACTACTTCTGATGCGTACCCACTATCATGCTAACTCACTTTCAACATCAAATTGAAGAGATCAAAGCTCGCTTGGATGAAAAAGATAAATCGGAAGTTGAAACCTCTGAATCTATTTCCTCAATCAAATAAATTGTCACCATCTTGTTTGACATTGTCAAAAAGGGGTAAGAAGAGCGTCAAAAAGAAGAAGCAGAGAGGAAGTTGAAAGAAGTTGAGGAGGCCAAAAGGCTAAGGAGAGAGGAAGCCAAAGAGAAGAGGAGGTCAGAGCAGTACAACATGCTTGCTGAGCTCATTGCTAAACTATTTGGATCAAAACCATCTTGATCTGATCCTCCTCTGCCATGATTCTTCTGGAACTAAGTATGTTGTACTTAGTTTTTTTTGTACTGAGTAGTGCCTTTGTAATCTCAGTATAACATACTTCCTTTTCAATTCTGACTTAAGTAGTTTTGACAATATCAAAAAGGGGGAAATTGTTAGGAACTCAGTTTCAGTTCACCCTTTAATTTGATGTTTTGATATTTCAAAACTTACTTTAGTACTAAGTTTCTAGAGTTACCAATTGTAATCCTTGTATAGGATTGTTTGATTTGTAATTGAAACTTACGTGCTGAAGACAACGCAAGAAGACCTCAAGAAGATATAACTCGAGATATGAAGAACTTGTGTTCGTGCTTCAAACTTAGTAATGCCAGAAATTTAATTTTCTAGAAATAAAATTGGAATTGAATTGAGTTTCACTCAGTATGGAGAAGGCCTATACTGACTTTGGAATGTCAGTATAGAGGTTGAATATTTCAAGCACGTGAATCACAAGTATTTGAAGTCAGACTTAAAAACTAATACAATGTTAAATCAAAGTCAGTACGAGGATGTCCCATACTTAGATTCCTCGGACTAAAACTTAGTTGAACAAAAGTTGGTGGAAAGTACACTGTAAAAGTAAAAAGCAGGCGACGGAGTAGAGCAGAGCAGACCAAAGTATGGGCTATGATTGGACGACATTCCCCATATATCTAACGATCGGATTTATGTGTCTTACGGGTTCAAATTCAAATTGTCCCCTTGAAGACTATAAATAGTTCGACAATCCAACCTGAAAAGGTTACGAATTCTCTTGAAATGATAAGTTGAAGCTTTGTCAAACTTTCCACTCATTCTCTATGAAATCCGTCAACTTATTCATGAAACTTGTGATTCTAACTCAAATTATCATTCTGTGCTAGTTGTTTAAAGCACAAGGCTAAAGCATAAAGCTGAAGTTATTTCTTTGGTGAATATAACTTTCAAAGTTATATTCATAGCAGTCAATATCCTTCTCTGGGATATTGGGAAGAGTGGGCGTATGATATTATTTCTAACCACAATAAATAACCTTTTTATTAACTTGTTTTCTTTAAGTTTTTGCATTCTCAAGTTTCCAAACTTACTTTTAAACCTTCAGTGCTTGGCTAAGTATTGAATTGTATATCTGTGAAACTTACTTAATAACTAACTGAGCTTAAACTTACCTTTTCGATAAATTGAAACTGAGTTCCAGTCAGTTTCGAATAACAAGTGCATAACCAAACTTACTTCCGCTGCATATTATATACTCTGATTTCGGAACCAACAATTGTTGATTAAGTGTTAAAGTTGTATAGTTGTATTTAGTGCAAAGGATTTCCTAGGAATAATTTAGACATTAATGATTATATCATTTGTAAAATTGAAACATGTTAAGATATCAACAAGTAATATGTTTTGATTACATAAATTGATCAAGGAAAATGAAACTATTTCTTTATTTAGATTTTTAATTTGAGAGAATTAATGATTTTTTTATAGAAATACATTTATTAATTTAAATTGACTAACACTCAGATATTTCTGGGAAAGCTCGATCGTATGACCTCTTAGTTCAGACAACGTGCTTTTACCACTATACCCAAGCGTGGGGACGTAATTAATGTTTTTACATACTAGATATTCACCCGTGCGTTGCATGAATTTATTATATATTGACTATTATAAATAAAATATAAGTCTATTAAGCATAATTTATAGTTTTAGTTTAAGATGATTACTTTGGATATAATAGGAATTCACGCAATAAAATGGTTATTTCATGATTTCTTTCTCTTTAATTTATTTATGCTATCTTATATGTAAAAAATCATCAAGCTTCCATATTTCTAAAATATTTTTAATGAAAGTGTATAGATCTTAAACATGGTAATATTTAGAACTTGATTTTGGGAAGAAAAAAAACATAGTTATTGTTTAAATTTGGATCATGAGTGTATGAATAGAATAAATAAAAAATTTGTTAATTGGAAATATAATTATCTCAAAAAAAATGAATAAATAATTTAATATATTTTATTTGACATTGCACGTTTTTTAAAAATTTTGAATGAAAATTTATAGAACTTCTTTAATATATTATATAGATATTTGATTGTTGATTTAAAAAAGCAAGAGAGGAATGAAAGTTAGAGACACAAGAAAAATTAATAAAATCTTAAGTTTAGAGATAAATTAATATGCCACCCTAGTCTTAAAATTGAAAAATTAGGCAATTGTAAAGAATTTTAACTTCGAAAAAAATAGTCTACAATCCATAAGATCGATCAAAAACCCGGTGCATAGCAATTGATATTCTCATAAATAATAAATAGACTGTATTCAGGTATATTTAATCTTAGGTCGAATTGAATCGCCGCACAAAATGGGACCCATACATTTTATGTACACAGTACTTTATTAGAAACAACTGATCAACGTCCAAAAAAAAAAAATGTACCCTCAATTATTCATCTATGTCATGTGTTTAATCTCATGTGTGGAAGCAATATCAGGTGGGAACTTCCCTTTTATTTAAATATGAGATAATGCTGAGAAAAGCAAGTGATGAATTCAAATCAAATATATTAAAAAAAATAAAGCAAAGTAGGGTCATGAGTCATCTCTTCACCCTCTCTCTCTTTTACAATTTCTTCCATGGAATCTTGGCCAATATCATGGAGCCATTGCTCTATTATCTACAACACAATTTGACCTACCATATCCATTTCTAGATCGCAAAACCCTATTAATTCAAAATTCAAGATTTGGAGATCTTCATATACCTAAGCATGTTTTCTTTACAGCCGTGTGATGAGCTGGATTTTGGTACCCTAACTACTTCTCAGGAATATCAAATCCCACATGATCTGGTTGTGGATCAGTCTTTATTGAAAGGCAACTTAATTTGCTTCTCTGCCACAAATGAGGAGAAGCAACTGAGCCGTACACCGAGCTTCCGATCGCGGCCGGCCGCAGATCGGAGCAGGCATGAAGGTAATATTGTTAGGAGGGGTATGCATAGAGAGATTGAGAGGAAGAGGAGGCAAGAAATGTCGAGCCTTTATGCCTCTCTGCATAGCCTTCTTCCTGAGCAACACAGCAAGGTTAAATTTTTTGACAAACTATTTAACTTCTCTTATATATGTTTTAGGTTGACAGCGGAAACCCTTGTCACAATAAAAAGGAAAATTAATATTAGGGTTTTGGTTACTAGATTTGTTATTCTCTGATCTTCCTGTATGATATCATGGATTTAGGACAAGAAGATTTGCAATTATCTCTCGAGCACAGGTTTAGGTTCGTCCGAAAAGCTCGAGCATCTATCAACGTATCTTCACAAACCAAGAACTACGAAATCACCAATACCTCTTACCATTCTAACAAATTTTCTTCATGCTTTTGTGCAATTGTGAATGATAAGTTTGTTTAGAGTTGTTTTTTTTTTTTTTTCTTCTGAATATTCTTAGATTATTTTGCTGCTTCTTAGTTGAACTGGAGTTTCTTGAATCTCAAACTACAACTTCCCAAAAAACATAATAACATTTGGCTTTTTTCATCTGTATATCTAGGTATTGTGTGTGCCTGCGGTGTTCATAGTTTTTCTTAAATATATTTTTTGAAGGACAAAAGCTCGGTATGCGATCAAATGGAGGAGGCTGTGAGCTACATAAAACAGATGCGTAAGAAAATTGAAGACTCACGAAGCCACAGAGACAACTTGAAGAAAAGACTATGTAATTCACTATCTTCTAGAGAAAATAAAGAAAGTTTTGAAGGTGGTGGTGATAGCTCTGTAGTCATACACAAGGTGGTGGATGGGTTAGAGATTCTGATCAGCAGCAAAAGCCGGGAGCTGGAGCTCTCCCGGCTACTTTCCGAGCTGCTGGAAGCACAGCTCGATGTGGTTAGTTGTGTTTCCACAAAAACAAATGGTGGATTTTTACATAAACTTGAGGTTCAGGTAATATTTTGCAGATGTTGAAATTCAGTTGTAACGTTATTTTTATTGTTTTTTTTGTATAAATAATTGTATGTATTTTGCAGGCAATGGACTCGAACAACTTTGAGGTATCAGTGCTGCATAATAAATTGATCAACGCCATCAAGTAATAGATAGGTTTGTAGCTAGTGATAAGTGTGGGAGTTTTTAGCTTATGAATAGTTTAACTTGGTTTGTTTGAATGAGGAACTTTGCATGATATCAGTCTGAAAATAATGCATACTCTGCAGCATAAGTTTGATCTTTTTTTGGCACCACATTTATACAGTATGGAGGTAGACTTCGAGTGCCATGAGACTCAACTATATTTTACCGATGTGGTTTTTTTAAAAAAATAAAAAACACACTATAATTTAATATACACAAGGAAAAACTTATTTTTTGAATGACACTATAGACGACATTGATTGCGTTTATGAAGAGCATCGAATATCGAATTAATTTGAGTTTGTGTGAATTGTTAATCCTTCATATGCTAAATTTTGGATCTTGTAAATCCAAAGTTATCACTCAATTTGAACGCAACAAGAAATGATATATTTTTTTTAAAAAATTAGTTTCACAAATTTGAAAATCATCTCCTGAGTTTATTATATGATAGCAAGATTAAGAATTATACTAGCTAGAAACTATATGATTAGAATCTTGTCTTGTACGCATGTAGATTCGTTCTTTCGTTTATTTATTTATTTATTTTTGGTATTAATTGTTTTGATCAATTGTAATTAATTTATCAATAATTTGAATAAAACTTATTTGACCGTGCATTCGTGTGCATGTGACCAAATAATTTTTTTTTGATTCTGGTTGTAAAGTGACTAGAAATTTTTAAGAGATAATCATTTTTGCTACTGAGTCGTGAAGAAAAATAAGGAGTTGTGGATGAAGAAAATAAACTGAATATTATGAGTCGCGCCTCACGAAAAATTTCTAAATTTGCCATTGATAGTATATAAAACTTTAGATTTGTTTTTTCATATTTATCATGTTTGTAAATCTGTTTTAGCTTCCACGTTTTTGCAGCCACTTGTTAAAAATCACGATAGATATAAAGCTTGTGTTTTTTACATGTTAAACTCCAAAAAACCGCAAAAATTGTGCATTTTGTCATTTAAAAGTTCTGGAACTGATCCTTCGCTATAACTCAAAAAAAAAATTATATACAAACAGAAAAATGGTGATCCTACAAAGGATTAAATTTCCCAATAAATATAAAGTGTAAATGTATTTTGAATTCTCTAATATACAGATATGCATGTGATGAATTCAACAGGTATTTGGTGTTTTTGTTTGAAGTGTGACTGTACACACTATGTATAAGCTTGGTTGCTGCAGCATGGGTGAAGCACTCGGACGTGGAGAAATATTAGCTAAGGAAGAATAAAAGCGGGTTTACACTTATGAAGTTGTTCTTTTATTTTGTGGGGATATAACAGATCGTGACACGTGGAAGCAAATAATTGGCGTGCATGGGAAATTTGATATATCTGTTAGTTCGTCTTCTTCAGCAGTTTCAGATTCATTCTTCTGGGTTTCGGAGAGAGAAAAATTAGAGAGCTTAGTTTAGTGGCAATCTCCATTGATGAGATTGAGTTTTGTGTTTTCAGTGAATCCTGTACGTGTACGCAATTCTATACATAATAAAATCCCTTTTGACCCTCTGTGGATGTGGGAAGGTCTTGGGTTAGGCAGGCATAAACGATTTAGGCGGGTTTTATCTATTAATCCAAGCCCAAACTCATATAATATACCTTAATTGGGATTAATAAACCCTATTTGGGATGGATCAACCCATTTGGGTAGGATAAAACCCGCCTAAACCGTTTAGGCCTGCCTAACGCAAGTTTTTGCCTGTGGATGTAGGTTGTGAAACCGAACCACGTATATCGCTCGTGTTCATGTTCTTGATTCTTGTTCTGGTTATTTGCTTCGTTGTTTGCGTTCGTCGTTTCATATCACGTGGCGCCGTCTGTGGGAACTTATATCCAACGACGAATGCCATATCAAAACCATCGGGCGAGTACGGAAAAAGTCTCTGAACATCGGATTCAGTCACAGTAAGTCGGCCTGAACCCTAATCTATGTTCTTGATACTTCGTTGGAAGTTCTTGGTTACTCTTTCCCAGAATAGTATATTGTGGTGTTGCATATCTGTATATATTGTGGGTATACCTGTTCCGAGTTTTCTTCTCGGAATATTGAATAAGCTTCAAGGGTGAAGCTAAAACCTCAGACTGGGCTTAATGGCTGGTGGCCAGTTTGAGATTGATAAGTTTTCTGGGAAAAACGACTTTGGTCTGTGGAAAATCAAGATCAAAGCTATCCTAACCAAGAAAGGGGTAGAAGATGCGATCCTACTGGATCAAGACAAAGCGTTTCCCGGTGAAACGAAAGAGAAAAAGGAGAAACTAATGAATAGTGCGATGAGCACCCTGCTGCTCAGTTTAGACGACAAAGTACTACGTGAAGTCTCAAGGGAAAAAACTCCTGGAGGGCTATGGAAGAAACTTTAAAGTCTGTACATGACTAAATCTATCGCGAATCACATATACATGAAGCAACGCCTGTACAGCTTCATGTTTAGTGATGATAAAAACCTTCTCGACCAACTAGATGAGTTTCACAAATCAGTTGATGAACTGCAAGCGATATGAGTTGAGATAAGTGATGAGGATCAAGTCGTACACCTAATAAATGCCTTACTAAAATCCTATGCTAGCATTCGAGATGCTATGGTGTACGGGAGATCCGAGGGACAAACTCTAGAAGATGTCCTAGCTGCAATTAAGCAAAGAGAGATGGAGAAGTTGGGCGAGAGCAGCGGACACAACCAGGCAGCGATGGGCCTATATGTAAAGAAGGATCAGAAGGGAAGGTTCCAAAAGAAACCTGAACCTTCAACAAAGGGAACAGCTATGAAAGACCAAATCAACATCAAAAGAAAGAATATACAAAGGAGTACAAACCCTATTTTCAGAAGAAACCCTATGGGTTCAATCAACCAATGGAATCCAAATCCCCGGGAGGTTTCATGGAGCAAAAGGTGTGTCATTATTGTAAAAAACCAGGCCATGTTATTAAAGATTGCTCCATTCTGAAGCAAAAGAATTCTTATCAAGGACGAGGGCCGAACGTTGTCAGGGCCACAGAGGATGCTCCTGATGAAATCTTGAACATCTTGGATTCCAAGGGTGATGAAAGTTAGATCCTCGATTCTGGCTGCTCCTTCCACATGTGCCCGCACAAGGATTGGTTTGAACAACTAACCCTCAAGGAGATGGGGACTGTAATGTTGGGAAACAACAACATTTGCAAGATAGAAGGGATAGGGTCAGTGAGAATATTGAACCACAAAGGAGAATCCAAGCTGCTTAGTGATGTGAGGTATATACCTCAAATTCAAAGAAACTTAATATCTCTAGGTACCCTTGAGGCTCGTGGGTACAAGTTTGAACGGAGTAAGGGAATGATTATTGTCTGCAAGGATGAGGAAGTGATCCTAATTGGCAGAAGATTTAACAGCATATACTACCTATATGCAACCATAGTTCAGGGAAAATGAATGCAGTAACTTCTGTGGATAATAAGATGTGGCATCTAAGAACCAGGCACATAAGTCAATGGGGTCTAGAAGAATTAAAAAGACAAGGTCTAATTCAGTTTTCTGGGGAAGAAGATATTAGCAAGTGTGAGGAGTGTCTTCTTTCAAAGAGCAAGAAACTACCCTACAAGCTGACCAATTTCAGAAGCTCTAACCTTTGGATTATATTCATGCAGACTTGTGGGGGCCCTTCAGGACTGAAACCATAGGGGGAGGAAGATATTTCCTTTTAATAATTGATGACTACTCAAGGAGAGTATGGACTTATATCATGAATACCAAGGATCAGACACCTCAGAAGATAAAGGAGTGGTGTGCTTTAGTTGAGATTGAAAAAGGGCTCAAGGCCAGATGCATAAAGACTGATAATGGCCTTGAGTTCATCTCTGAAGAACTAGATTCATTCTGCAGATCCAAAGGGATCAAAAGCATAGGACAACACCACATAACCCTCAGCAAAACAGCTTAGTTGAAAGGATGAATAAGACCTTATTAGATACGGTAAGGTGCATGCTCATTGGGGCTGGCTTGAGTAAGAAGTTCTGGGGAGAAGCTTTAACTACTGCCACCTACCGAATAAACAAGAGTCCTGTAACTGCATTAAATTTCAAAACACCATTTGGTTGTCTAGCCTATGCATACATAAAGCAAGATAAACTAGAACCTAGAGCTTTGAAGTGCATCATGTTGGGATACCTTTCAGGAACAAAGGGATATAGACTCTGGTGCATTGAAGATGGCAAGCAGAAAATAATAACAAGCAGGGATGTAGTCTTTAATGAAATGAAGATGCCTTTTGCTCAAAATAAGGAATCAGTAGGAGCTGATTATGAACAGTCAGAGATAGAAGAAAATGAGGTGAAAAGGGAAATCACAACAAAAGAAAGAAAAGAAAATGATAGGTCTGATAATCAGCAAACTAAGCAGGCTCAAGAACAGCAGCCAACAAATCAAGACTAATAGCTTACCAGAGATAGAGTTAGGAAGGAGATTCACCCTCCTTAAAGGTTCAGTGATGCGGATGTTATCTTCCTTAGCTTGAATATAGCTGAGAAACTTGAAAGTGAGGACCCGAAGTCTGTGGAAGAAGCAATGAACAGTTCAGAAAGTTTGTACTGGAAACAGGCCATGGATGATGAAATGGCATCTCTGGAAAAGAACAAAACCTGGAGTTTAGTCGATAAACCTTCATATAAAGCCTGCATTGGTTGCAAGTAGTTGTTCAAGAAGAAGATTGAGAATGTGAACCCTCCACAAGTGAGATACAAGGCAAGACTCGTGGCAAAAGGATTCACACAGAGAGAAGGAAATGATTTCACTGAGGTATTCTCTCCTGTGGTAAAGCACTCATCTATAAGGATTCTCATGGCAATTGTAGTTCATATAATCTAGAGCTGCACCAGTTAGATGTGAAAACAACTTTCTTGCATGGAGAACTAGAGGAGATTCTATATATGGATCAACCACCTGGGTATTATGTTAAGGGCCAGGAGAATAAAGTGTGTATCTTGCATAAATCACAGTATGGCTTGAAGCAAAGCCCGAGACAGTGGAACAAGCGGTTTGATATGCACATGAAGAAAATTGGGTTCAGCAAATCTGACTTAGATAGGTGTGTATATTTGAAAGAGGGACAGAATTCAAGCATCATCTACCTACTTCTATATGTAGATGACATGCTATTGACAGGAAAGTATCTAACAGATATAAGGAGAGTAAAAGCAGATCTTGAAGCTGAATTCAAAATGAAAGATTTGGGAGTTGCAGGCAGAATTCTTGGCATAGATATAATTAGAAATAGAGAGGCTGGAAGTTTGAGGATGTGTCAGAAAAATTATCTCAGGAAGGTGTTGGAAAGATTTGGTATGCAAAACTCCAGGCCCTTGTCCATTCCTATTGGGCAAGACATCAAGTTATCAGAAGCTTTGTGTCCTAACAATGAAGAAGAACATCAATCTATGGAGAGAATTCCTTATGCAAGTCTGGTTGGCAGCATAATGTACATGATGATATGTACACGACCAGACATTGCCTATGCTACTAGTGTAACTAGTAGATACATGTCAAAACCTGGGAGATAACATTGGCAAGCCTTAGTAGGTATTCTAAGATATCTGAAGGGCACTGAAAATGTTGGATTGAAGTTTAACAAGAGAGAGCAGAGCAGCTCGGAGCCTTTGCTTGGGTTTGTTGATGCAGACTATGCTGCTAATCCAGACAATAGGAAATCACAAACAGGCTATATCTTTAACTTGTTTGGAACTGCAGTGGTGTGGAAATCTAAGCTGCAGTCAGTGGTAGCTCTTTCCACTATTGAGTCAGAATTTATGGCTATAACTGAAGCCATTAAGGAAGGGTTATGGCTAAAGGGAATTGCAAATGAGCTCCGGGTTCAACAAGACAAAGTCACCATTTTATGTGACTCACAAAGTGCATTACACCTTACTAAACATCAGGTATTCCATGACAAATCTAAGCACATTGATGTGCGTTATCATTTTGTAAGAGACATTGTGGAGAAGGGGTTAATCTATATGGAAAAGGTGTCCACCATGGACAATGCTGCAGATGCTTTGACAAAAGCAATCCCTTCATCTAAGTTCAAGTATTGTTTGCAGTTAATGGGTGTGAGCTAGCTGGATGGTTAGCTTATAAGCTCTGTGATGGAGATGTGTAGAGGGGAAGGAGGTGATCGGAGTGTGCTAGTCAGGAGGGAGATTTGAAGTGTGACTGTACACACTATGTAGAAGCTTGGTTGCTGCAGCATGGGTGAAGCAGTCGGGTGTGGAGAAAATTTAGTTAAGGAAGAATAAATGCGGGTTTACACTTATGAAGTTGTTCTTTTATTTGTAGGGATATAACAGATCTTGACACGTGGAAGTAAATGATTGGCGTGCATGGGAAATTTGTTATATCTGTTAGTTCGTCTTCTTCAGCAGTTTCAGAGAGAGAAAAATTAGAGAGATTTGTTCTGTGGCAATCTCCATTGATGAGATTGAGTTTTGTGTTTTCAGTGAATCCTGTACGTGTACACAATTCTATACATAATAAAATCCCTTTTGACCCTCCGTGGATGTAGGTTGCGAAATCGAACCACATATATCGCTCATGTTCATGTTCTTGATTCTTGTTCTCGTTATTTGCTTCGTTGTTTGCGTTCATCGTTTCATATCATTATTTTTTTATATCATAATTACACGGAACATTTCTTGAACTCTTGGCCCGAATTGAAGACAATTAATCCTGTACCTTCTATGGCCCGAATGTTTCAATAGATATATTTTCAATATTTTAAAGGTTAATTAACAATATAATTTTATATTAATATTTTTAGTTTACTATATATAGTTATAAATTTTGAATAGTTAATCAAACTAAAACTATCTGACCAAGAAGTTTTTTCCTTGGGCTAACATAAACTACATTCAAGAAACTCAGGAGAATCTTAGATTCAGCCTTCTTTGTTTTATCATTCACAAGTACAACTGAGTTCAGGCCAGTTTATAGTTTTATATGTCCAAGAATTAATGATAACTGAGGCGACAAGATAATGACCGGAAAATCAAATTTCAAATGTATTTAATGCTCTGTAAACTGCTACAGAGCATTATCAGACACAAGATCTAATATCTTGCCACGTCACCCACAGTTTGGCATTGATCAAGCCAACCGTAGATCGTGAGCATGTAATTGTAAGATATAACACCATCTTAACTTTCTCACCCCATAAATCCTAAATGTTGGTTTGATCTCTGATCACTGTAATTTCTACAGATTAATTATAGAAATAGTGGCAAATA
>JAPKLW010001043.1:226147-257279 GCA_026898455.1 Plectranthus barbatus | reverse complement strand
AGTATAAAAATAATATAGATAAGTGAGTCAAATAACGAGCTTATCAATCTCTACCATTAAAATTTTCATCTAAATTGACAAAGAAATTATTGGATTTTCGTTTATATACTTCTTAATTTCAGTCATTCTGTACGACATAAAATTTAAAAATTATAGCGACAGAATATTCTATCACAAATAAAAAATTATAAACTTTAGTGTCAGAGTATTCTGTGGCTAAAAACAAAAAAAAAATTATCGACAAAAAAGTTTTGTAGCTAAATTTTTTTAAAAAGTGGTCATTTTTAGTATTTCAACGACTTAGGATTGTGAATTAGTGCGTGTAGAATGAGTTAAGTAAAATAAATATTTTATTATTGAGTGTAAAGTTATCATTTTTAGTTATGCGACTAATGAATTTGAACAAACAAAAAAAGAAAGTGAGACATTGAATTGAAATGGAGAGAGACATTATTTCATTTAATTTCAAAATTCTACGATCCTGATTTAAAGTTATGGATTATCATTGTTTAGTGATATTTGTATCATTGTAAGGGTAAATTTGTCCAAAATGGATAAAATGCAAAGTGAAATAAAATCTTGAGGCAGATTTATCGTAAGCGGTTACAAAAAAAATCATGATCTATAGCATTTTTATCTTCCAATTTCTCTCACCTACCATCTCCATATCATTAATTAGATTTTTTTTAGTTTCCCATCTTTGTACAGAATAACTTTCAAAAAATTATTTTTCTTGATTTTTCATTTCTACTAATCACAGAACGCAATTTACAAAGGGTAAATAATTTTTTTGTATGTTTGTATGGATCGATACTCAAATCCCAGCGAAATTGATTTTTGTGTTCATTTTTGGATCCTGCATTATTCATTTTGAATCAACATCCATTCATTGTGTTCATTGAAAACAATGATGATTTTTAGCTAATATTATGATAATCTTTTAAAACAATAATGAAACAAATTATATACTATAATATGGATATGACAATTCTTGAAAACAATGATGATTTTTAGCTTATATAGTGATATTTTTTAAAAACAATGAAACAAATTATATACTGTAATATGGACACAACAATTCTTATTTTGAGAAAAATGAGTTTATAAATTACAATGATAATGTTTATTATAAGCAATGAAATCATTCATATATTATAATGAGTTGATTATATTATATATAATGAGATGTAAATCGAAAATCAAACATAAAAACGATGTTAAAAACAACTCATGGTAGTCGACGCCCTTGTTGAATAGTAGCTCTCAATTTTTGCAGCGACACTAGACAATGACTCGGACGCCTTGAACACCGTTGAACATATGGTCTCCAACATATTGCATCCCATGGCTTCTGCCATGGCGGTGGCGGCGAACGGAGTTCGGATCCTTCAATTTCAGCATTACCAGAAAGCGATTGATGTTCCACTTGCACAATAAATAACGTAGTAATGTTCCATACATGACTATATAATGATATAAACTATAAAGAATAATGATAAATCACTGGGATTGGTTGTCTTTCATCTGAGGGTTGCGTCTTACTAGGGTTCTACCTCGCATGATGGAAACGAAAGAGGACAAAGGGTTCCTCTCCAGACCGTGTGATGCGATTGGTTCTTGGGGACGACATCAGGGTGTTGGTGTCTGTAGAAATGATGGCTTACTGTCGTTTTTTCTCCATGGTTCAGCCATGAGAAGATAAAGAAGAGAGACAATGGAAAACCTGGAAACCATGCTTCAGCCGTGGAGAACCATGTTTCAGACGTAAGAAGAGAAAGAAGAGAGACAATGGAAAACCTGCAGAAACTAATGTACGATAATATTGAATAACAACGAATAAAAAAATCTACCTTTAATAATAATATCCCATGAAATTAGGTAACTACTTTAAATATCAAATTTACTAAAAATTGTAACAATTTTTATTTTCAATACAACCTTTCAAATTAATTTTAAAATAAATTGAGTGCCATATGTCATTAATATAACCATCAGATCAATAAAATTAATGGTTAGATCATAGATCATAGTTCATTCCGGATATTTAGTTTAGGAATGAATAGATAATGTAATTAGTATGTCTAGTTAATGCACCGAAATTTGAGGTAACAGATAACATCTAGAAAATGATTAACCTTATAATGCATCCTTATATATATATATATATATATATATATAAATATATATATATATATATATATATACATATATATTTATTTATTTATATATAGAGTTGGTTTCATTTCCGAACTAAGTGTTGTGAATGAACAATGACCTTATATCCAACCTTTGATTTATTTAATCCGACGCCTCAAAGAATGACACGTGTAAATATAATATTAATTTTTTATTTCATTAAGGGTGTTATAGGTATTATACAACAATTAATTTTTAGTATTTTCATTAATTTTGGTAACTGCAATATTTACGCAATCTCTGTTATGTATCATATCTTTTATCATTTCAGATTATTCGATTGATATTCAACTACTTCCATTAATTATTTTATCACATCGTCTTCTTTATTCTACATTGGTTTCTTCTTTTTTTTTTCAGCGCTTATTTTTTGAACTTATTATGAATGACATACCATGTATTTTTTAATTTTTGTAGTGTTCGTGTTTTTACTTCTTCATCATTTTTTTGTATAACTATATTATTTTTCGTTCAGTTATATGTTTATTAATTTTTTCGTCTTTTTTTTAATGTAATCGTTTATTTTTTTAATTTCTGCAGTGTATTGTGGTATGCACCAATTTCATTTCCACCGGTATCATCATATTCATAAATCTATCACTGAAATCCTCTTTGGCTTGAATGTAAAAGCAACCATGTACCACTTTTCCTTCTCAAAAACAAGAAAATTAACATGTCATTCAAAATATTTAAAATTAAATGACATCGTTATAAAGTATTAATGATAAATGCAAATCCTAACAATGACAGTTACAATGATAAATATAATGCCTTACAGTTTCTATATTCTCTCATGTGAAGAAAGGAATTTCTGCACATAGTCATCCATCATTCTTGAGAATTCTTTGAAAGAATCGTCATCAGATGTATTTTCAGCAACGTCCACAACAGTTTTGATCTGCATTTATTCAAATGTTAAGTGTGTGCAATAATTATATATGTTGGCTTATGAATTATGAGAGGGAAAAATTCATATTATTATAAGGAAGACAAACAATAATGATTAGAGGCTGTTATATGTAATGATATGAAATTAAGAGAAAAAATGATATGTATGCATTATATTTAATTTCTTCATGATTGGTCTTGTGTGAAAATATTGATATGAAAGACAAACAATAATGATAACATCATTATATTTATAATGATAAGGTTTTTACTACTTCGATGACATTTATGGAGTATTATCATAATAGAATGCTAAATGCTATATGTTTTTTATGTATATTTTATATTATCTTTAATTTATTAAGTATAATGTGTTTCCTATACGATGACACAATATTATACTTCTGAAGACAAGTAGATACAATGTTTATACAATATCGATAACATTATATATTAATGTTGGGGGAATAGAAACACTTAATGATCAATGTTGTGAATTAACAATGATAAATAAGCATTCGAACAATGACAAACAAAAATGTAAATTATTTTAAAACAATAAGCATCAACAATAAATTTTTGTGCATATATCATTTATTTCTAATACAGACCTTTATACGGAAATATATTTTAATTATCGGAAATCAAGCTCACACTAATCTTATACAAACAATGATTAACTAACAATAGTATAAAGATTTAAATTTCAAAAATTTTTGAAGCCCGCGCTCGTATTGTTCTACATTTTACTAATTTACAGAAAAATTATATAAAAAAAAAACAACGAAACAGAGTTGGATCACATTTTTTTGCACAAAAAAATCTGAAACACAAAAAAACGTGTAGACGATGCGCCCCAGTTGTTTTTTTCTTCGGACCCATTATGGTTGATGTTTGCAGTCTCTGTATTTTGGTTCGAACAACTGGAAAAAAAACCCTCGTTCAAAAAAAAAATAATTTTTAGTTCTTCAATTTATATCATAGAAAGAAACAACACGAACAAAGAAACAATGATTGGAGATTATTTTCTTACTTTTTTTTTTGCAGATTGAATTCTTCCAGTCGTAGGGTTTCTTCTCCCGATTTCCACTCTCACTGGCGTCAAATGAATCTTTTTGGTAGGTTACACTATATTAATGATATCCAACTACTTACTGAATATTTGTATAAATGTCGAGAGATCGTGGGTATAATTTTTGGTAACCGCACCCTAAATCATCGGCTTGCAGTTTTTAATTATTTACAAATTTTTTTTGTTCCTAATTTACCCTTATAATGATACATTACACCTTCTATAATGATATACGCTAGCGTTAAATCTCATACGTTAATTTAAGGATTGTATGGTTAGATCTTGGTCTCTGTTCATTCACATAATCATGTTCAGCCTAGATCACACCCCTATATATATATATATATATATATATATCAGTGGTAGTGTGCGCATGTGTCGTGTGATAGATCTCTAGTGGGCGGTCCGGGCATGCATGTTTTGGGGTTTCCTCCTCGATTATTAATTTTTTTATTTTATCTAATAAATTTTAACGATGAATTTTTTTAAATTTTAATTAATTATTTCCCAGTGACGGATATTTCCATCGTTAAATTAAGTGACGGAAATTTCTGTTGTCCTTTTCGTTCTAGCTACGGGGAAATCCGTCACTATTTCGCTGCTAAATTTACGATGAATTTAAAATTCTCTTTCAAAATATTAGCGTCGAGGATTTTATTGACGGAAAAATTAAGTCGCAAATTCATCACTAGTAATGTTTAGTGAGGGATTTTTGCAGTTAAGCAACCGAATTTGCATTTTTTTTTGTAGTGATACCAATCACCCAAATGAATTCCTTAGAATATATCATCACCACATATATAAAAAACTAGAAGAAATAATCATCTAAATGTTTTAAATTTGTGACAATTACTTGTAAGAGATGTGACCAACTTCTTGCAGCAGTATGGCCAAAGAAGATTAGTGAGAAGGGATAGGGCCTCTATCATCCAATATTGATTGACACCAAAAAATGTGTGTCAACTGACCTGCTGCTGATCGGCATGTACAAACATGACAAAGCGACATTGTTCGGATAAAAGAAAGCCGTCATAATTCAAGGACAATCAATCTGAGCCAGACCCTGCTGTTGGAAAAGGGAAAAAGCTTGAAGTCAGTTCTTTAGTAGTAGATTAGTGTAGTAAGTTGCTCTCTGTTTGGTGACTAAGCTAAAAATTCTAATGAAGAACTAACTATCTCTTCTTGAATGACAATATCTCTTTATCTAAAAGATTTAACATGTTATAAAACTTACTGAATGTGTAAAGTCAGTGCGATCAAATGCTACTAGTTCAGGTTTGATATTAAATGAATTGAGGCCCTTAGAACCGGGTTAGAAAAATAATAAATATCGTAAAAACAAGGAATAAATGCGAGAAATGAATGCGAAGAACACACAAACCATCGCCAAATGTAGTATAAATTGAATGCTAAATTTAAGATTGAAAAAGAGGAATTAAGAGTGTAGAAATTTGGCTAGCATACAGCGTAAAACAAATGAATCAAAATCAACCTGGGGTCTCCCTTTTATAGATGTATGGGAAGCGGCCTAGTACATAAGATCTGGGCCTAACAGACCCTATATAAACTCGCTATGATCCCAATATTACGTAGCTAACTTTGAAAATCTCGGGGTCGGTTGCAACCACCATAGTTTATTCTCAATTGCAGTCCTTATCCGTTGTTTTGGGGTCATCATTGTAGTCCGGGATCGTCGTTTAAGTCAACCCGGCTGGCGTCAGTTTTACAGGGTGTTTTTATGATGATTCTTGATCCATCTCGTAGGAATGAAGTCGGTCTTGTTCGGTTTGGGCCGATTGGGCCCATCCTCAACAATAGGGCTTCGAGGCATATTCGTGATTAGGGTCGGTGCCAAACACCGTTGTTATTGTTGGTCCCAGATCAGAGTACGAAATAATATGCAGCGGAAGTATTAGGACAATTATTTGAATTCTTAAAGCGGGCAGTTTAGTATAAAACTGGAGACTCAGTTTTAATCAACAGTTCAAAAAGACAGCTTGTATTAGCCAGCAGTTTTAAGTAGCCAGTTTACAAATATATTAGGTTTACAGTTATACGCTTCAACACTTTTAGAGAAGTGTTGAAGGTTTCAAAACACAATTGAAAATTGTATGGTGCATGAAGTAAGTAAAATTATAAATGAGGCAAGATATTTATAGTGGTTTGAAGCCTTAAGTCCTACGTCCACTCTTCAAAAATTAATCCGGTAATTCACTAAGTAATGAAGATACAATCCTCACAATCTATAGCCAAATGCTGTGAAAACCACCATCCACAGCAAAATGGATCACTCGCCCAGGTAGTTGATTTTCACACTTCCACCAGGAAGCATTTGAAAAGATTCATACTTATCTACACAATTTTGAAGCTTGTACCGCTTCATCTGAGCTGTTTCTTGACTAACTGAGCCAAGAAATTCCCACATCTTTTTGGCGTTGTTGTGCTCTAAGGCTTCAACAACCAGTGGCTTTGGTAAGGATTGTAAGATGAGCTTCATGGCCACTACATCCAGCTGAATATGAACTCTGCTCCTCCGAGCTGAGTATTCACCTTGTTGATCTTCAACGGTCCGGTAGATAGAACCTCTGCAATTTTTGGGTGGACATTCTTCAGCATGATCAACGAGCGTTTCTTCCATATCCCAAAATTTCTGATGAGTACTTTGGAAGCATTGTAATCTGAGCCATCTCTATGTACCTGAGCTTAAACACACAAAATAGAAACCAAGTGCAGAAAACAGAACCAAGTGCAGAAAATAGAGATCTGGTGGTTGGATGTTTACTAATTCTTCCCTAAATGGTTAAATGTTTACTTGTTCTTCCCAGAACTCAGGAGGTTGGCATACGCCCGTGAGAATCAAAATCCCAGACAAGGAAACTGTTTGTTGTGAATATATCTCAGAAAGATATATTCACCAATAAGAGCCTCAGCTTAAAGCTTCAGCCTCGTGCTAGGAGAAGTTAGCATGGTGGGTAACTTGAGTCGGAGACTCAAGTCTCGTGTTAGAGAACACGGAAACTCAGAGAGTTTAGTAGAGAGAGATGACCTGAAAATGCCCTTTGTCTTCTTAAGACTTTCATATTTTGAATTCTGTTCAGGTAACCGTTTAAGGTTGAGAGGGCAGACATTTTTATACAGGAGGACCTTTGGCATTTTAAATTTCTATCCATTAGACACATAAATCCAGACGTTAGACTCATGGATTATATTGTCCAATCGTAGCTCATGCCTTAGGTCTCCTTTTTGCTCTGCTCTGCTGTGTCGGTGTACTACACACTAACTTTATGTTAGACTTCTTTTCATCTCAAAGAATCTCAGTTTGGATAACCTCGTACTGACTTAGGCATATACGAAGGCCTGAGTCTGACTAAGGCTCTTATACTGATTTTTGAAGGTCAGTATAGCTTAGCCCTCATACTGACTTCCCACGGTCAGAATGGTAAACCCTCATACTGATTTCTCCGTATCAGTATGGAAATCCCTTAAACTGACTTCTCCTTAGTCAGTTCGGGAAAGCCCCCATACGGACTTCTCCTTGCCAGTATGGATAGACCTTAAAATGAGTGTTTGAACACAGTTTTTGGTCAAGGCTAGGCGTGATGATTGTTAGTTCTCATGCATTCTTCAATGCTCGGTCTTCAGCCTAAGTTCTAGTACAACTCGATCGATCATATAGAAGAATTTTAGTTTAGAACTCTAGATACTGGAAAAACTTACTAAAATGGCTTACATTCTTTGACCCACCAAAACATAAAAATGTAAGGAAGGATGAGTCTGCATTCTCAACTTGTTTTATTGTTGCCGAAGTTAGTGGTTGCACAGGCGGTGCGTTCTCCTCTCCTCGCATATCTCTAGGAGCGGCAGTGATGGCAAAGTGCAGCACAATCGCCAAAACTTGGGAGGAAGCAATTCACGGATGTTGGGGACAGACGCGATATATAATAATTGCAAGAGAAGTTTTCCATTGAAGTTTGACGTCACATCCTTTATTTTGAATTATTATTTTTAACCATGTAGATGTTACATTATTTATATGATAGTTGATGCATTATTTATTCTGTATCTACTACAATATCTTTTATAACGTGTTTTATTTTATTTTTTAAATACCACTTCAGATTTTGGTATAATATTGAAATTGTAAACAAAAAATGTAGCATACTTGTAATAGATAATGTAACGCTCAAGACTTAAATAATGTTCCGATGAGTCTGCATTCTCAACTTGTTTTATTATTGCCGAAGTTAGTGCTTGCACAGGCGGTGTGTTCTCCTCTCCTCGCGTATCTCTAGGAGCGGCAGTGGTGGCAAAGTGCAGCACAATCGCCAACAGTTGGGAGGAAGCAATTCGCGGATGTTGGGGACAGACCCGATATATAATAATTGCAAGAGAAGTTTTCCATTGAAGTTTGACGTCACATCCTTTATTTTGAATTATTATTTTTAACCATGTAGATGTTACATTATTTATATGATAGTTGATGCATTATTTATTCTGTATCTACTACATTATCTTTTATAGCATGTTTTATTTTATTTTTTAAATACGACTTCAGATTTTGGTATAATATTGAAATTGTAAACAAAAAAATGTAGCATACTTGTAATAGATAATGTAACGCTCAAGACTTCAATAATGTTCCGATTTGTCACTTATTCCGCACACATCATATACTTGTATCAAGGACCAGATGAATTGAGAAGAAAATACCCAACATAATCTATAATGTACCACTCAATGGACGTATAATGTACGAAAAATATTGTGGATAATGTACCACTAAGAACAAAATAATGATTAAGTACTTTTAAATATATCATTAGATTATTCTTTGTATAATGTTACATTATTTAATTTTAGCTAATACATTATTTACTTTTACAAAAAATATATTATTTCGAACATATATAATAAGGATTTCGTTTCAAATATAATTAAATTATCTTTAATTTGATATATTATATGTGAAAAATAATTTAAATTTTGATTATTTAAAATTTTATAGAAATTTTAAAGGAGAGAGAAAAAATACAATTTTGGGGGATTTGATCCATGTTGCACGTTTACAAAACCTCTGGGCCTAAAAATTACTATTATACCCAAATAATTTAGCAAGTTTCATTACATAAGGCACCGAAAAATTTTCATTTTCAAATTGAATCTAGATAGCCCAAATTCAGATTTAGGTTGAATTTTTGCCTCATATAACATAGGAGGATGGGTAACCATAAAATGCAACCGTGTGTGTGTGTGTGTGTGTGTGTGTATATATATATATATATGGATGCTATCCAGTGAGAACACCTCTTACCATAAGAAATAAGAACTAATCCTCGCCATTGATTTTGATGAATGTACGCTCAGGATTTCACTAGAATTTTCGGTCATTTTATCTCAAAAAACCTGCATTATAGGGTATTTTTGTCATTTCGTACTTATTTGAGATTTTGTTTGCATATTCAACCTCGACATGCATTATATATCTAACAAACATGCATTATATGCATAAGAAACATGTATATACCTAGGAAACATGCATTATATACCTAACATTCATTATATGCCTAACAAATATTTTTCTGCATTATAATATGGTATTACTCTTATTTTAGAACAATATTACTATCATTATACGGTATTACTTCCTCCATTATAAATGGTATTACTTTTTTTTTAGAGAAAAATCATATTATTTTCATTATAATGCATATGTTATTACTATATAATACATAACAAGTACAAATATAATGATGAATGATGATTTCGCTGAAATAAACATGTTACGTTTTATCTATCATATTCTGCATTATATACTATAACTTCATGTATTATATTGTACAACTGCATTCATTTATATAAGAAATTCGTGTACTGTTACAAGAATTATGCATATTGTATATGGTATTACTTTTATTTTAAAGAAAAATTATATTACTTTCATTTTAATGCATATGTTATTGCTATATAATACATGACAAGTGCAAATATAATGATGAATGATGATTTCGCTTAAATAAATATGTTGTATTTTATCTGTCATATTCTGCATTATATTCTATAACTTCATGCATTATATTGACCTCGACATGCATTATATATCTAGCAAACATTCATTATATACCTAACAAACATGCATTATATAAAATAGTAATATACATTTATGTAATATAAAAAAAAATACATAATTAAAAATAAGTAATGTATGATCAACTTTTATAACAATTATAATATTATCTACAGTATGCAAATATAATGAATTTTAATTTTTTTATCTAGCTGGAAAAAATATATTGCATTTTATCTATCATATTTGGCATTATATAATATAACTTAATGCATTATATTGTGCAACTCCATTCATTATATATGAATTTGTGTACTGTTACGAGAATTATGCATATAATCACTAATTTTTTTTATGATGATTTTTAAATTGAAACATATGCAATAGGGATTTCGTTTGAAAGATAATTAAATTACCTTTAATTTGATATATGATACATTAAGAAATAATCTAAATCGAAGGAGTTATGATCATTTAAAGATTTAGAATGATTTTAGAAGAGAGAGAAAAAATATTACAAAATTACCCTTTAATGCATATTTTACTACACTATAATGCGGAAGGAATTTATTTAGTCTTGAGCGTTGGATCACAATCAGAATAGTCGAGACTGGTTCTTATGTTCACATGGTAAGGGGAGTGATCATATGAGAACTCCCCTATATATATATATATATATATATATATATATACACGTACATCCATCTAGGGACGGCAATCTTCAACCCGATACGACAACCCGACACGAACATAACACGAAAAAAATGGGTTGGATCAATCCATTTAATTTTTGGGTCAGTTTCGGGTCGAATCCACCAACCTATTTAATTTTCGTGTCGAGTTCGGGTCAATCTCGGGTTGACCTGCGAACCCATTTCACCCACCAATATATACAATAATAATTATTATTATTTATGAAATATAATTATATAAAAATTTAATAAATAAATAATAGCCTAAAACCTAATTTTTAAAATAATTAACACATTTTTTTTAATTTTGAAAATAATTAAACAAGTCATTTTGGGTCAATTTCGGGTCGACACGAAAATAAACGTGTTGGGTTTGGGTTGTGATTTCTATCCTGCGAAAATATACGGATTGACTTCTGGTTGACGTGTCGCTTATTATTATTAAGTCGCAACCCGATCCACCAACCCAAATCCGACCCATTTATCAATCCTACATGCTTCGAACTGCCTCCACGTTCTGGATTGGAGGTTCCTAAGTGGGCCTAACAGCCTTTTGGGTATTGTAAGTATCATTGTGTGTGGGCTGTTTATGCTTTTCTCCGAATGCATGGGATTTGGGAATTATATATGTATCTTATTGAACTAACAATAATTTTATAATAATGCATTATTTTAATTGATTTTTCTCTCCTTTTCCAAAATAATAAAGCAATATACGATAACTGAATACTGATTCCCAATAGTTCATTTCAAAGATTTTTTTTTTAAATAGTTCATTTCAAAGATTTTAATAGTTAAAATAAAAAGAAATTTCGACTGAAGTTAAAAAGCGTTTGCAAAAGAAAATCTAGAATAAAAGTATTTTTTTTTCAAAATCTAATTTCAACAAAATATTTCCTTGTCTCTTTTATTTTTCTTAGTTTAAGATAATTTGTATTCATCACATTGAACATTTCTTGTGTCCGGTTATAAGTTTCCTCGATGAAATTTGACTGGCCAAAATATTTTCACATATAGTATTGTTTTTAACATTTCAAGGGTTAATTAACTATATAATTTTTCTTTTTGCTTTTATTATAGTTATAAATTTAAATAGTCAAAGTGAAACTAAAATTATTTGGCTGAGATACTTTTCTCCTTTACAGATTAGTGGTAATGTAAACTGTAATCTACAAACTCGGAGTAAATCATGGATCCAAACTAGAAGCAATCTTGAAAATATTATAGAACTCAACTCAATGTGCGATACGTACATAATCCTTAACTATTTATGATTTACTATTAATTAGAAACGAAAATAAAAAATTAACTCTATAATGATCAAGTTGGTAACAAAGTAATAATTAAAAAGGTAATTAGTAAGTACATTGAAAGAATGAAAATCTAGTGTGTTATAAACTAATTTAATAGTATCTATCAAATAATAAATAAAATGTTTAGTAATTCCTTTTCTCTAAAGAAAGCTCAATAAATATTAATAACTGAAATAATAATAATAATTGTTGAATATATCTTATCAAAAAAAATCTTTTTTTATATACAAATCTTAATAGCCAAACGACGTCTTCTCCACTATAAATTGCGGATGAAAACGCAAAGCAGCCCTAGCCAAGATGTACGATTTATTTCCAAACGATGTTCGAATCGAAGTTCTGCGGCGTCTACCATTCTCTTCACTGATGCGATTCCGAAGCATCAAAAAATCATGGCGCCACATCATCGACTCACCATCCTTCAGAAATCTGCACGTCGAAAATCAATTATCCAGCGACAACCACGACGATCCAACTCTACTAAAGTTCTTTTACAATGTTAAGAAACTCGAAGAAAATCGATTATTCAACCTCAGCCTCGCCAGTGCAGTTGTGTCGCATAACGTTTATGGTTTTCAAGATTTCAAAGAGCTGTCAATAATGGCGAAATCGTACAACGTCTTCCCATCTTACCAAGATTTCGTGAACAACAATGCAGCCACAAAGTTTTCTCTACCAGTTCACGGTCTGATTTGTCTTTACAAAGAGGACTCAACCAATCCGATCGCCCTCTGCAACCCTTCCCTTGGAGAAATCAAGATTCTCCCAGCATCATCTCCATCTCTCAGCCGCGACATGCGCGTTGTTGGACTTGGCTACGATGAGGTCGAAATGGATTACAAAGTGGTGCAGTTTTCGAATGATTTTGTACGTCCATGCTCCGTTGTTGAAGTGTATTCAAGAAATAGAAATACGTGGGCGGCGCTACCGGTCCAAAGAAGCTTTTCTGTCTCAAATCCAATTCAACATTTAGAGCCGTCGTCGTCAGCTGCCGTGGCTCACTGGAAAGGGACAATATTTGAAGGAGCCCATACATTCTATGATGCAATAGTGTCGTTCGACATGCGCAATGAGGTGTTGAAGATGTTGAAGCTTCCTTGTCTAGAGGATTCGGAGGTAACTCGGATTTATGCCAAAGAGAATTCATCGTTTATGATGTTTGCTACCCCAGATTATAGGGTTTTAGAAATGATTATATGGGAGTACCAAAGGGAATGGATCAAAGTAGGTAAAGTTGGACTGTTGTTTGATCGACGTGTGTGGCCGGTGGCGACTTGGAAGAGTAATGGGTTGATTTTGAAGATTTATTCCCAGAATAAAAACTTAGTATTGTATGATATTGGTAGTCAAGAGATAATTAAATCTTTTGAATATCGAGGAAAAGATTTTAGTGTAGATTTTGTTGAGTATTGGGGAAGCTTTATTTCACCCTAATTATTTAGGACCATGCTTATCCCCAACTCGAGCATCCATTAATAGTATTTAAGTGTTGTTTTTACTTTTTTTCTTTAAATAAAGTTAATTAGTTATTTTGGCTTACATAGACTTTTATTTTTTTTAAAAAAATAATAAATTAAATTATTATATATTACTATAATTATATCGCTAATAGCCTCTCTATTAGATCACCATCTTTTGGGAAAAATTATTACTCAAAAATGCTTATATGGGAGTTTCTCAGGCCTCTTCCTGAAATACAATCCAGCTTGTTAATGTATATTATTATAGCCCATTAGATTTATTTATAGCCCATCTCATTACTTTGGCCCATCCTTAATTTTGTAATATATATATTCACCAAAATCAACACATCTTTTATTTTATTTTTTATTTTTTTTGCAAAGGACTCAGCATCCTCCTCAATAGTTTCAACATCCTTTTCACATTGTGATCCATTTCTCTGATCAACAAATATTCGCATTTTTTCATTTTCTTGGGTTTAGTCTGGACTAAACATCAAAATTCCAGAACAAGCATTAACTATAGGCAAAAACTTGCGTTAGGCAGGCCTAAACGGTTTAGGCGGGTTTTATCCTACCCAAATGGGTTCACCCATCCCAAATAGGGTATATTATATGGGTTTGGGCTTGGATTAATGGATAAAACCCGCCTAAAAATTGGGTTAATGGATAAAACCTGCCTAAATCGTTTAGGCCTGCCTAACCCAAGAACTTCCCTTAACTATATATCTGCATACATTTTATAAATCTCTCTTTCTGTATTTACTTTTTAGCGTTTTGCTTTTTATTTTAAATTTATCAATTAAAATATTAATAGAATTATAATAGAGTTGGTCTTTTGAGAGACGATCTCACCATTTTTTTTATTGTAAGACGAATCTTAATACATTATTTCAATAAGTTGAATACATTATTTAATTTTTTTAATATATTATTTTTTCTGTATAAAAAATTACATTATTTGCAACAAAGAAATACATCATTTGAAATAAAGAAATACATCATTTCTATAAATTAAATATATTATTAAATTCGTCTCTCAATAAAAATGATGAGACCGTCTCATATGAGAATTTGCCATTATAATATTATATAATAATTTTACTTACTTTTCTTAGAAAGAATTTTATTAAGAATTTAAAATCATCATTTTCTAGTGTTGGGTTTCATATTGTATGTTTTGTATATCATGTTATTCACTTTATTATATCTTTTTCTTTGTATTTTATCTGATCAAGCGGACATCATAACTCTAGAATTAATGAATAGTGATTATGCGCCATGAGTAGTAAATAAATTAAATTTTAAATTATGTTTTTCTCATAATTTTCTTCCTCTCTTTATATCTATAGAAAATAGGTTAATTTTTTTATAATGAATATTGCATTTAACTATTTTATAAAAGTCTAAAAGTAAATAATATGGAACTATTAGATATATAAATCAAGATAATCAATTAATTTGGATTTCTAAGACTGGACAAAGAGTCGGCACAAGCACAAAAGCCTATATACAAAGTACTCCGCATGGTAGTGCAATGGAGAAAAGTAGATGTTGTCAGAACATTCCATTGGTTGGTTCGAATTTGTCTCAACGGCTAAGAGTTAAATATATGACATAAAAATTACGAAGAAGGCTCACAGGGAGAAGGCAATCGACTGATTACTAAAATATTAGCAATTTAGCAAGAGCTAATAATATACCGACAAATTCAATTATCGATTCACGAGGAATGAAATATCGAATAATCCCATATATTGAGAACATAACTTCTCATAACATTGTTCAAGCATATCAAATTTGTAAATAGTTTAACAAAACGGAAAATTAAACTTGAAATCAAAAGCAATGAAATTAAGAGTTTTAGGTTCAAATAGCGAAAATACAAATTCTAGAGATTCATCCCTATCCGGCCTGTCATGCAATGGAAAAACTAATTAAATATCAATTTAATTCCTAACAAGGTGAAACATCAAAAAAATATTTTAAACTTCTAAGTTTGACAATTTAAAAGGTTTATTATTTAAATCTCTTTACCCTTTCATTCTGAAAAACCATTTAAATAACTCTATAAAAACATTAGATTTATTCCTACGATCTATCTCTTTCTTTTCAGACAGGAAAATAAAATCATATTGTGAATTTTTTTTTCATTAATGTTTTTTTACCTTTTGAGTCTCAAATTAATTATGTAGCAACCTAAATGAGTTACCAACAAATTCATATTGAGATTTAAGCACATAAATTCACAAACTTTGAAAGAAAATGAACTTAATTTAATTAATCAGTAACATGCATGTTGTTAGGCATTTTGTTAGAAATATCCTTCCTTTTATTTTATGTTTTGGTGGGTCAAAGGCTGTGAAAGCCATCTTAGTTAGTTTTCAACTTAGGGACAAAAATAGAAAGTCTTGTATAGGTTCTCTATCGAGTTGTAAGCTGTTTAGACTAAGCCATGAAGTCTAGCACAAAAACTGAAGACCAAGCAAATGACTTGCTTGAGATTTGAAAAAGTGTTCGTGCATGAAACTTGGTTTCACCAAGTATGGGCAAGGCCTGTACTGAGTTTGGGTACTCAGTATAGAGGAACCCATACTGACTTATAAGAATTCAGTATGAGAGACAGTTTGCCATACTGACTTGTGAAGTCAATATGAGGGTAGTCTATACTGACTAATGGAAAGTCAGTATGGAAGCCTAAGTTTCTAAGCACGTGGAATACAAGAAGTACCAAGCTTAGCGAGACTCCAAAACATTTGATTGCTAAGTAAAAGTCAGTACGAGGAAGTCTATACTTGGATTCCTCGGACTGAAACTAAGTCTGACAAGAGCAGGTGAAAAGTACATGAAGTACATATGTTTCAAAGCAGAGTAGAGCATACCTAATGTATGGGCAATGATTGGACGGCATTCTCCATATATCTAACGACTGGATTAATGTGTCTAATGGGCATATTTCAAATTATCCGAGGAATCACCTATAAATACCCCGACATTTCAAATGAAGAAGAAGAAGGCTAAAACCCTGAGTATCTGAATCCTCTGAAAAGCTAAGCCGTTATTCTTCCATTCTCTCAACTCAAGCTTACTGATTATCACGGGCTTTTTCCAACCCTTCTAAGTTTTGGGAAGAACAACAAACATCCAACCACCAAGGAGAAAGAAGGCTGGGGGGTGCTTCCTCACTTCCACTAGAAGACTAAGCTTACAAGGAGTTCCTAGGTGAGTGACCACAGCAGACCGAAGGACAGAGTGCCTATGGGTTGTGTATAGATCGTAAAGAGGCTTGTATCATACTTAGTGAATTTTCCGATTCATTTCGGAAGAGTGGACGTAGGATATTTTAGATTCGAACCACTATAATATTCTGAGTCTTTACTTGCTTTACTTTACTATAGAACTATCGGACCTAAACTTAATCTTTCAGAACCCTAAACTAAGTTTCAGCCAGTTTAGGAGAACAAGTGCAATATAACTTACTTCTGCTGCATGTAAAACTCTCTGGTTTTCGGACCTACAAGTGGTATCACGCGCCAAGGTTCTTACAGTCCGAGGTTGTGTTAAGTCGCTTAGGACCAGATCTATTTTTTTTCCTTGCACATTGTTTGTTTCTTGTGTTCAAGCTCAGGTATGCAGAGATCGCACATATCACAAAGCTTCCCAAGTACACCTAGAAAATTTTAACATATAGAAGAAGCGCTCGCTGATCATGCTGAAGAATGTCCATCTAGAGATGGCTGAGGTGCTATCCACCGAACCTATAATGATCACTAAAGTAAATACTCAGCTCGGAGGAGCAGCAGGCCCGGAGATAGTTGACAAACCCTATGCTGAATGGACAAATGAAGATAGAATTCGCTTTTAACTGGATTCAGTGGCTCTGGAGATCATTCTTCAATCCCTACCAGAGCCATTGGTTGTCGAAGCTCTTGCCTACGACAATGCAAAGCAAATGTGGGATTTCCTTGGCACTCTTTGCCAAGAGACTGATCAAATGAAGCAGAAGAAGCTTCAGAATTGTGTAGATGAATATGAGTCTTTCTAAATTCTTAGGGTGAAAATATAAAACCAATGAAAGCTAGATTTAATGCCATTATTTGTGAACTGAAAAACTTGGGAAGAGAGTATAACATTGCAGATGTTAACGCAAAGATCCTCTAAAAAATGCCCAAGGAAGACTGGTTCGTGAAGGTCACATGCTTAAAGGAGAAGGATCTCTCAAAGATGACCACGAAGGACGTGTTCGCCCAGCTTCATGCCCACGAGTGGGACATTCAAATGGCGAACAGGAATGAAGTCGTGCAGAATGTCAGCACACAGCCCGAAAAAGATGCTGCCTTCTTCGTGAAAAAGGACTTCAAGAGGTGACCCCAGAAACCCTATCATACTGATAAGATGGTCAATCCTCAGGTTCGAAGTCAACACCAACACCTTCCTACCAGAAAAGGAGGAAGAGAGCTCGGTGGCCGAGCTTGAAGAACAGATGAAGAAGCTAACCAAGCTTCTGGAGAAAGCTAAAGCCAAAACTGTCAGTTCACAAGGAGGTGAACAGAAGTTCATCGAAAGACCTCTAAAGGCGTGTTTCAAATGCAACTCTCCCAATCACCTCAAGTATGATTTTCCATTGGTATCAAAGGAGGAGGGGGAGCGCCAAAAGAGGATATTCGAGAAGAAAGCTTTAAGAGTTGTCGCTAAAGCCATCCTTTCCAAAACTGAGGTGCCACACATGTCAGATAATGATGATGGCTATTGCACTTCAGATGATGAGGCCGTACAAGAAGCATTCCTAGTGCTGATGGCCAAGCTTGCAGATAAGGACTCTGAATCTGAAGACGAAGGAATCGATGCTGAGTCGCTGAACTTGGTAAAAAACCCAAAACTCAGTTTTAATTCGTGTAGCATGCATAGAGGAGGACTCAGTTTTGCTCGTATTCAGAGTATTTAACCCTCGAAGTTTTGAACAAAGAATTTTCAAAATTTGATAAGTTAAAAAATGTTTTAGCTTGCGAGAATGCTTCACTGAAAATTCAAGTTTCATAACTGGCTGAGGAGATCCAAGGATCGAGGTTAGTAAGTGATGAGCTAGCCAAGCTTAAAGATGAGCATTTCTCACTTCTTGAAAATTTTAAAAATATTTATGAGGAATGGGAGTCCATGAAAAACAAAATTGGTCAAGATTAGAAGCTGGTTTTCTCTCTATATTCAAGTTCCAGCAAGGTTGCTGAGGCCTTGAATTGTCAAAGAGATCCCTTAGACGAATCAGACTTAGGTTTTAATGAGTATAACACGAGCAATCATGCATCAACTTCTCAAACTAGAAGTCAAAATGATCATTATTTAAGAATGATTCTAGTTTAGAAGTTAAGTTGTTGGGTAAAGGAATTGTAAATTTTGGCAAAATCCTCAAGCCGGCCAATCAAAGAAACCTGAGATGAAGCCGATGATGCCCAAGAAGTGGGTCAAGCAGACCGTTCCTAATGCAAGGAAACCCACTTCAGCGACCAAGGATGATCTTCACAATAAGTTAGTTTCATTTCCGAATTCTAGAAATCCGAAGTTCTCTGCTCATACTTCTTATTAGAAGAGAACATATTTTAGTAGGAGGGCCTACTACTCGAGGTCCGAGCCAAGTAATTCTTCAAATTCAAGGGCTAGGAAGACTGTACACCCCAGACTTGGTTATCGAGAACCCAACCGAAACTTCATTTCAAGAAACTCAGTTTCTGAGAAGTCAGATCCTAGAAACTTGGTTCGAAGAAACTCAGTTTCAGGCAAGGTTTCGCACACACACTCAATTCCTTCACACATGCATTCGAATAGCATACATTATTATAGAAGGAAGAGTAAGGCGGAGAAGGTCGCTGCATCAAGTTTAAGGTGAATCAAGTATGGATTCTTAAGGGATAGATCCAAAAGACTAACCCGGCAGGACCCGCAGAAGCTCAGGTACCCCTAGTTTAACCTTCTTTGTTTACCAGGTATAGGGTCGCCAAAGTTAGCTAATAAAGAAGAAGAGAGCGTGGATTTTGGATAGTGGGTGCCCTGCCCACATGACCGGAGAAAAGGAACTTCTCTCAAACTTGGAAATGGCGAGAGCACCCCCAATTATCTTTGGGGACAATTCTAAAGGGAGATTCGTAGGAAAAGGATTCCTGGAGTACAACGGGATCACCATCAACAATGTATCCTTGGTCACCAACCCCAACTACAACTTGCTGAGTATCAATTAGCATATCCAATCCGGATATGAGGTGACATTTGCCGAAGATGAATGTCTGATCAAAGACAAAGACTCCGAAGAGACCACGCTTAAAAGGATGAAGAAAAGTAGTCTCTACATCATTGATTGGAAGTGCAAACAGCCTGATGATGGGTTTTGTATACTGAAAGCATTTATTATAATGAGTATACGACGGTTTATTTCTCCTATCTGTCAAACAATCTTACATGTATGTAACAATATTATCCTCCTGTCTCACCAATAGGGACGATCAAACGGCGTGTTGTAGATCGCAGAAGACAGTATGATCACTTGACCTAGTGATACATAAACCTGATCATAGCCGAGACAACATATGAGGATATGTCTGTCCGAATGGTTGTGGCATTATCGGAATAAGTAGTCTGTCTTAGTTACTTGACATGCTGGTACGCAGGGATGGCGTATTGATGGACCGCAGTGAGATGTATTCGACTATCTGACATCAGCTAATACAAGATCTCGATATTGATTGAGTCCAAACCCTAACGAAGGTTCAGGGGTTTGCATGGGTTGACTGTTGCTTTGACTTGCCATGGTGGAGAACCTAAGTAACGTGCTCGTATATCCGCATCTTGGGTAACAGCAGTTTGTGTAGTACCACCTGAGATTGGGTTTAGGTAACCATATCCGAGTAATAGGATGGGGACATTCCCTGAGGGGCTCAATTACATTCATCGTGCCAAAGTCCTGCAGGTTGATTAAGTTCAGACACGAGTGATAAGGTTTGAGTGGTACTACTCAGGAATAATAAGATATTAATTCACTGTAGTTAGAGCTTGTCAGAAGCTCCGATTAATTAATGAATGTCCGGTAACCTTAAATATGGGGATTCTCAATTAATGCAGCTCGTTCTCATAACGTGGTAATAAAGGGGTAGGTCAGTATTAATTATGTGGTGAAAAAGAATTAATATTAATTAAGTAATTGTGTCCTGGGTTGTGGACATGGGAATTAATTAATTTAAAGGCCCACTTTATTATTTGCATTAGGTCCCAGGACTGACCCAAATAAACATGCTGAAAAAAGGCCCAGTAGCCCATTAGGAATAAAACCCTGAGTCTATAAATAGACCACTCTCTCTTAGAAACCCTAGCCACTTGTGTGATAATTCAAATCAGTCAAAACCCTAGGGCAGAGAGAGTAGTGGGCGGCGCCTGTAGAGGGGGGAAGAAAATTTTTTATGCTCCGGCCTACTACACAGATTTGTGGAATCCTCACCTGTAGCAGATCTGAACAGCATTGGGACACAGCCCTGAAGATCTGATCTGGAGAACAAGATTTTTTTTTCTTCCTTTGTTTGTTTTCGATTTTATCAAGAAATTAGGGTTCTAATTTTTATTTCCACAGATTAAATCGAATCGTGTGGTTGAATTGGAAATTAGATATTCAAACACGAAAGATGGGATCAGACTCCACGGAATTACGGTAGTATCTCAATCCACAATTCTAAGAATTAAATTCATAGGAGCATGCTAGGTTTTATTGTGAATTTTTATTGTGTACAATATCCATAAATCGATCCGGTTCAGTTGGATTTTGTGATTCGGTTCACATGAAAACCCTACAATTGGTATCAGAGCCAGGTTTCTGATTTTTGGCTCTATTGTGCACAATTAAATTCAATTATGCATGTATGAATTTATTTTGTTTTGTGGATGGTTTTTGTTTCCGTGGCAACCCGTGTAATTCAGCTCGCGGTGGTTTATCTGTGTAGGGCTGAATTAATTTTGTAAAATCACGAGAAAATCCGTGATTAGTGTAGATTTAAAAATTGTAAGAGAATAGATAATTCTATATTTTTGTATTTTTCAAATATGTAATCTAAATGGGTCGAGGACGAAGAACGAAGATGGAGCCGATGGTGGCGAGCGACGGCACGCACGGGTGGCGCGGCGGTGCAGGGCAGCACGGCGGCAAGCGGTAGCGGGTGCGTGGCAGACGCGCGCGGCGGCGGTGGTCCAGCGGCGGTGGCTGTCATCGGCGGCTGCTGTCCCTGCGGCGGTGGCTCGTGTTTTGGTGGTTTGTACAATCCTGTGTAAACCCTAGGGTTTGCATTAGGGTTAGGGCAAATCATCAGATCACAAAGGCCTAAATCCCAAAAGATTTAGAGGCCCTAGAAGATTTGGATTTATCCAAATAGATTCAAAATTCAAATTGTAATACAGGATTTATTTTTCCTATTCTGTGGGACCATGAGGAATTTTTGTTTGCCTTAATTGTCTTCGTATGATATGTGATTTATTTATGTGCGTAATTAAGCATGTGTAGATAATAGAAAAAGCATGATTTATCGCTTTTATTATTTACAGCTTTCCGAGCATGCTTATGTGATTAATTTCTTTTGTTGGATTATATTTTGGGAATTTATTGGCTTGTTTAATTACATGCAAAAATTTGTAATATATAATAACAAAGAAATTATGTGTGCGCATATAAGAAACCTTTTAAAAGAAAAATACTAAGCTGATTTTTTAAATCAATAGACCTCCACAAAGCGGTCCTAGACTGTAAGTGTATCTCTCGTTCTAGTAAACGTCTACGAGTGTAGCTTGCTAGTTCCTAGAGGTGCATGGGTATGGTTGTTGGGATTTCTAGACAAACAATTTAAATCATGTGAATAGTGGGAGGGTTTTGCGTAAACGTCTACTAGTGTAGCTTGCGTAGATCTCTTTCACAAGTATTCTAGGATTGATTTAAATTATAGATAAAAAAAGCTTTAAGGGTTGTGCGGTATGGTTACGTGCCATGCTAAACTGTTACTTTTGGCCGGAGTTAAATTTGTGGTTAATGGCTTAGAAGCATCTTAGAATATAATGAAAGAATTACATCCCTGTTCTTGAGAGATGGCTTGGTCTAAGGTTTTCACTAATTATTAATTTCTAGTGTCAAAAGCTTCCTAACATGGTAATGAAATTAAATGGATTGGGACTTAAAACCCGCAGTTCTGGTCGAGGGTGATATCGTAAACGTCTACGAGGGTAGCTTGCGGTGGGAACTCTTGGGCAATTAGTGGAAAACATTTGTATTTGATTTATTTAAAGGTTTTCAATGCATGTGTTTTCGAAGTTCTACATGTATGTTCTTTTTAAAGATTCTTTATTGTTTCAGATATGTCTATGTCTACTGTCGATCATTTACTTGCTCTCAATCCTCTAACTGATCCAAACTTCCATGACTGGAAATACTGCATTGAGTATATTCTCCTGACTAAGCAACACATGCTTGTTCTTACTATGATGCCACTTGCCCCGCGTTACCATAAAGTCTCTAGACGTGAGAAGGAGTTCTATGACAGATGGGTGGCATCTGAGTATTTTACTTACAAGTTAATCTCGGATAACCTGTCTAGAGAACTTAAGCTCAAGTACATGGGCTATTGCAGCTCTGTTACGATCTGGATGGACTTAGTGGCCATGTATGGCGAAGTGGAATGAACTATCAACTGTGATCTCGTGAAAGACCTTGTCTGTAAGAGAATGGTTGATGGGAGTTCGGTGACACTGCATGTGATGATGGATAACACCATGAAACGATTCACACGTGGAGGTGGATTTATCAGTGATCGGGCTAAGATCGATATAATCCTGAACTCTTTACCACTTTCATTCTATGACTTTAAGAAGGATGTAGCTAAGATAAGTGAGTACTCTTTCAAGGAGTTGCTTACCGATCTGATAGCAGGACAGTCTTTTGTACCTTCATGGGATTCTGAGTTATCAGATCTTGAGCATAGCTTGAGCACATTGAAAGATGTGGTTCATACTATGTGCAAGAATATGATTGATCGCAGAACACGTGAGAGGAGGTCAAATGAGATGACAAGGGTTGGTGTCACTTCAAGTAAGAACGCATGCGGAAGTAAAGGACAAGGTACGTCATTTGCATTTGTAACGAAAACATGTTTAGAATCGGTTTCTACTCATTCGTGGGTAGTGGATACTGGAGCTACTGATCATGTTTGTTACATTTTACAGGGGTTCACACCGAGGAGGGTGCTGAAGAATGACGAGGTTACCATCTCAATGGGGAACGCAACACAAGTGAGTGCAACTGCCATTGGAGATTTCACCTTGTACTTTGATGATTCTATTTTAACTTTCAGAGATGTTTTGTACGTGCCGGATTTTCGGTAAAACCTTATTTCAGTTTCCAAACTATATGTTGATGGATATTCAGTTATTTTTATAGTAGTGTTTCTATCATTGGTAATAACGGTGTTATCTGTCGTGGAATGCTGAATAATTCTCTCTATGTTATTAACTGCAACCATAAGTCTTCCGCAAGTATTACATGTAATTCATCCGTAATTGATAATCCTAGAAAGAGAAAACTTACTTCTTCTGATGAGGGTCCTACATATCTCTGGCACTTGAGACTGGGTCACATTAGCTTGAAGCGGATTCAGAGACTTGCAGATGACGGTACATTGGACTTAGTCCGGGCTGTACCTTATCAAGTATGCGAATCCTGCATCATGGGCAAGATGTCAACTAGGCCTTTCAAGGCTAGTCAGTCTCGAGCAGAGGAAGTGTTCGAATTGATCCATTCTGACTTATGTGGACCGATGTCCACGCAGGCTCGTGGAGGGTACGAGCACTTTGTCACTTTCATTGACGATTACTCAAGGTAATATGTTTACCTGCTTCGCTACAAGTCTGAAATGTTTTGAGAAATTTAAAGAGTTCAAGGCTGAGGTAGAAAAGAAGGTCGGGAAAACTATCAAGGCACTGCGATCTAACCGCGGTGGCAAATACCTCGGTAACGAGTTCCTGCAGTATTTGTCAGAAAACGGGATTACATCCCAGTGGACTGCACCGGGTACTCCCCAACAAAACATTGTAGCTGAAAGAAGAAATAGGACTCTTCTAGAGATGGTAAGACCAATGATCAGTTATGCAATCTTACCAATTTTGTTTTGGGGCTACGCATTGGAAGCAGCAGCTTACGTGCTAAATGTGGTGCCTTCTAAATCATTTCCTAAGACGCCTTCTGAGCTCATTATTTTACTCACTTATCTATATTATTTTCTACTATTTTATATAGTTTTATTGAGTTTATATATATATTCTATGCATGAATCTATATTAGGTGGTATTATGCGCATCTTGGTATTTTTGCAGGTTTTAGGCCTAAATTCACTTGAAAACCGTTCCGAAAGCAGTGACGTGTAAGAGTAGCATTGAAGAGTTCTTTCACAATGATAATTCGGGCTATTGGCACATGGCAATGGATTATGCTTTGAGTTATCTCTCCAACGCAATTGGAATCGGGTCAATCGGAGTTCGGGAGAGGAAGTTATGGCCAAAACCGTGAGACCGCGCAGAAGGGGCGAGAGACCACGTCGATCGACGCCAATCAACATCGATCGACGCTGAAGAGAAAGCCACGCCGATCGTCGCCAATCAGCAACGATCGACGCGGGTCTGCTGATGCAGGAAATTTGATTAAAATTGGATTTATTCATATCTTTAGCCCTATATTTGATAGGATACAGATCCACCCCAATAAATACCTAACTAAGTTCGACTTTTTGAAGACACCTATCATATTTTTCAGTTTTTAGAGTTCCAGACTTGGGAAACACAAAACCTTTTTATTTTCTTGTAAGTTCTTTATGTTTATGCAATACAATATGCTTTCTTTTGGATTTCTATCTGCGATGAGTGGCTAGAAACCCTAGCGGGTTCTAGGGGTTGATATTATTATGGATGCATGTTAGGACTGATTAATTAGGTTCATGCTTCCTGTGTTTATTTTATAATTCTAGATTAATTCAAGGACCGAGAGGTGACGATTAATTTAGATGTCTAGCTATTGATAGAAGGACCGAGAGGTGAATATTGATAGTGGGATTAGGAATGCATGATACTATCTACACTATCCAAACAAATGTACTAGAATGTAGGAATTAAACTGATTTGCTTATTAGATTGACTAATTTGGTGTACTTTGAGACCGAGCGGAGATAGTTACTAATTAGTAATCTAGGTTATATTTTCCAATCAAGGAAATATAGCATTGTTGCAGTATTCCACCTGTTAAATTAATTGGTTCCTACATGTTATCCATAATAAGATTTCTTCCCTAGAATCTGTGTTCTTTTAAATTTGCTTTCACAATCCCTTTAAATTTCAAGTATTGTTATCTTTATTTTCCAAATCAAAACCTAATTTTATGTTCACTCAAACAATGAATCTTAGGATTACAACTAGTATATAGGATAGTTTCTCCACACAATTCCCCTGGATTCGATAACCTTAGGGTTAACAAATTTATTTGCCACTTTTTCTATAATTAATCTGTTAGAAATAACAGTGATCACCTTCTGAGCTCTTCCTTGGTCGCAAACCGAGTTTGTGCAAGTTTAGAATATGGGGCTGTCCGGCACACGTACTGTCGAAGGAACCTGATAAGTTAGAAAGCAGGTCAAAAGTAATGTTGTTCATAGGGTATCCCAGGCAAACGAAAGGTGGTTACTTTTACTGTCCTGAGAGTCAGAGAGTCGTTGTTAGCACCAACGCAAGATTCTTGGAGGACGAGTATGTGAGTAATCACAAGTCAAGGAGTGATATCGTTCTTCAAGAAATTGAAAACGAGAATGCGATTCCAAGGGAAGGGGAGCGTGTAGATGTGGGTGCACCTGTGAGAGGTTCAACACCACAGACACGTTCTTCAATGCAAGGTGTAAAACCGCAAGTTACTGCACCTAATACTGACAAAACACCGATGCCTCGTCGTAGTGGGAGAGTTATTTTCCAGTTGGAAAGGTACATGTTCGTGGGTGAGTCTTCGGACTTGAGCTCGAAAGACGGAGATGAGGACTCTGACCCACTGACTTACAAAGAGGCAGTGCAGGACAGGGATGTTGAATAATGGCGTGTCGCTATAGATTCCAAAATTGAATCCATAACTGCTATGGATGTATACCAGAAAACTGATTTGCCGGATGGCTTTAGGGTAATAGGGTGCAAATGGGTATACAAGAGAAAGAAAGGGACGGATGGAAAGATCACGGCTTTTAAAGCCAGGCTGGTGGCAAAGGGTTATAGTCAGAAAGAGGGCATTGACTATGACGAAACCTTTTCACCCGTAGCCATGCTCAAATCCATCCGGATACTCCTTGCCATAGCTGCGCATATGGACCTCAAGATCTGGCAGATGGATGTCAAAACTGCTTTTCTAAATGGTTACCTTGAAGAAGGTAGGGACATCTATCTGCAGCAACCCGAGGGCTACATACGCAAGGGCGAAGAACATCTTGTCTGGAAGCTTAGGAAGTCCTTGTATGGACTTAAGCAAGCTTCGAGGTCGTAGAACTTATGTTTCAACGATGTGATTAAATCCTATGGATTTGCACATATGGAAAACGAAAGTTGTGTTTACCGACTTTGTGTCAGTGGGAGCGTGGTTTTCCTTGCACTTTACGTTCATGACATACTCCTATTTGGAAACAACGAGGGAGTGATGTCAAAAATCAATGTTTGATTATCCGAACAGTTCCAAATAAAGGATTTGGGAGAAGCTGTCTACATTCTTGGGATTAAGGTCTTACGAGATCGTAAGAGAAGAATGCTGAGCTTATCCTAGGCATCCTATGTGGATACTATGATAGCCCGGTTCAGCATGCAACTCACCAAGAAAGGCTTGCTACCTTTCAGACATGGCGTTCATCTTTCTCGTGGGCAGTGTCCTCAGACACAGCGGGAGAAAGATGAGATGAGTCTTGTACCATACACTTCGGCGGTGGGTAGCCTCATGTATGCGATGCTGTGTACCTGGCCAGATATCTGTTATGCCATTGGCATGGAAGCAAGATATCAGTCTAACCTTGGACAGGCGCATTGGACTGCGGTAAAGCACATCCTCAAGTATTTGAAGAGAACTAGGAATTACTGCCTAGTTTATCAAAGTGAGGATTTGTACCCTGTGGGTTATACGGACTCGGATTTCCAAGGGGATCAGGATGAGAAGAAATCGACCTCGGGATATGTGTTTACCCTGGGAGGTGGAGCTGTATCTTGGAGGAGCTCAAAGCAGAAATGCATTGTTGACTCCACCATGGAGGCGGAATATGTCGCCGCCTCCGACGCCTCAAAATAGGGGGTATGGCTCAGGAACTACCTTTTAGAGTTGGGCGTGATTCCGAGTTTGCCGAGGAGAATCACAATTTATTGTGATAACTCTGGTGCAGTGGCTAACTCAAAGGAACCGCAGTCTCACAGGGCAAGCAAACACATAGAGAGAAAGTACCATATCATATGAGAAATCGTATCGAGAGGTGACATGCTGATCAAGAAGATTGACACTAAGGACAACCTTGTTAATCCATTTCTAAAGAGCTTGCTGCAGAAAGTTTACGAAAGACATATTCGTGAGCTGGGTCTGAGGTGGATGCCGACCACTGACAGTGGTTAAAGAGATAGCAGGATAGATAGACAGACTGTATACTCTGAAATAGCTTAGTTATGCTTTGAGTATAAGTGGGAGATTGATGGGTTTTGTATACTGAAAGCATTTAATATAATGAGTATACGACGGTTTATTTCTCCTATCTGTCAAACAATCTTACATGTATGTAACAATGTTATCCTCTTGTCTCACCGATAGGGACGATCATACGGCGTGTTGTAGATCGCAGAAGACAGTATGATCATTTGACCTAGTGAGACATAAACCTGATCACAGCCGAGATAGCGTATGAGGATATGTCTGTTCGGATGGCTGCGGTATTATCGAAATAAGTAGTCTGTCTTTGTTACTTGACATGCTGGTACGCAAGTGTGGCATATTGATGGACCGCAGTGAGATGTATTCGACTATCTGACATCAGCGAATACAAGATCTCGATATAGATTGAGTCCAAACCCTAACGAAGGTTCAGGGGTTTGCACGGGTTGACTGTTGCTTTGACTTGCCATGGTGGAGAGCCTAAGTAACGTGCTCGTATATCCGCATCTTGGGTAACAGCAGTTCGTGTAGTACCGCCTAAGACTGGGTTTAGGTAACCATATCCGAGTAATAGGATGGGGACATTCCCTGAGGAGCTCAATGACATTCATCATGCCAAAGTCCTGCAGGCTGATTAAGTTCAGACACGAGTGATAAGGTTTGAGTTGTACTACTCAGGAATAATAAGATATTAATTAATTGTAGTTAGAGCTTGTCAAAAGCTCCGATTAATTAATGAATGTCCGGTAACCTTAAATATGGGGATTCTCAATTAATGCAGCCCGTTCTCATAACGTGGTAATAAAGCGGTAGGTCAGTATTAATTCTGTGGTGAAAAAGCATTAATATTAATTAATTAATTATGTCCTGGGTTGTGGACATGGGAATTAATTAATTTAAAGGCCCACTTTATTATTTTCATTAGGTCCGAGGACTGGCCCAAATAAACATGCTGAAAAAAGGCCCAGTAGCCCATTAGGGATAAAACCCTGGGTCTATAAATAGACCACTCTCTCTTGGAAACCCTAGCCACTTGTGTGATAATACAAATCAGTCAAAACCCTAGGGCAGAGAGAGTAGTGGGCAGTGCCTGTAGAGGGGAGAAGAAAAGTTTTTCTGCTCCGGCCTACAACACAGATCTGTGGAATCCTCACCAGTAGCAGATCTGAACAGCATTGGGACACAACCCTGAAGATTTGATTTGGAGAACAAGATTTTCTTTTTCTTCCTTTCTTTGTTTTCGATTTTATCATGAAATTAGGGTTCTAATTTTTTGTTTTTGCAGATTAAATCGAATCGCGTGGTTGAATTGGAAATTGGATATTCAAACTCAAAAGATCGGATCAGACTCTACGGAATTACGGTAATCTCTCAATCCACAATTCTAAGAATTAAATTCATATGAGCATTCTAGGTTTTATTGTGAATTTTGATTGTGTACAATATCCATAGATCGATCCGGTTCAGTTGGATTTTGTGATTCGGTTCACATGAAATCCCTACACCTGACAGGTGCTTTGTTGCAATAAGCTCGTCTCAAGAAGGAGTAAACTGGTTATGGCACAAGAGTCTTAGCCATCTGAATTTCCAATCTATCGAGCACCTTGCCAAGCACAAGCTTGTGGAAGGTCTTCCTCAAATTAGATTTAAGAAGGAAGAAGGTGTCTATAAGGCGTGCAAAATGGGGAAACAAACCAAAGCTTCATTCAAAACCGCCCCCATCACAGCAAGCACAAACAGGATTTTGGCGCTCCTGCACATGGATTTGTTTGGACCGGTCAAGCCACCCACCATCAGAGGAAAGAGATTCACACTTGTTATAGTTGATGACAATTGGAGATACACATGGGTGAGGACGATGAAGACCAAGATTGAAAAGAAGATTCAGCTACCAGAGCTCATCCTACAAGTCCAGAACAACAAGAGAGTCACAGTGAAAAGGATCCAATGTGACAACGAAATTGAGTTCTGTAATGCACACGAGAAGTTAGCTCCAAGGACTCCACAACAGAATGGTCTTGCTGAGCGAAGGAACGAAACACTCAAAGAGGCGGTGAGGACCATGTTTGCAGAAGCAAGCTTGAAGGAAGGCTATTTGGGAGAAGCCTTGATGACTGCGTGCTATACTCAGAACATGAGTGCAATCAATAGTCGTCATAAAAAAACCCCGTACGAGGTCTACATTGGTCGTAAGCCTTCTATATCTTATCTACGTACTTTTAGTTCTCCATGTTACATCCATAATAATGGGAAGTCTAAGTTAAATACTTTTAGTCCCAAAGCGGATGAATGTGTATTCCTTAGTTATGGACACCCTTCATACAAGGGATATAGAGTACTTAACAAGACCACCGAACTTGTGGAAGTAACATGCTCAATTGTTTTATGAGTCTATTTTAGTGCGCATGACCTTGAAGGACCTGGAGCTTGGTGATCATGAGATGAAGGATGCTTGTGAGAAACTTAGTTCTGAAGAGAAAGATCCTAATGAGGTTTCTCAGGCTAGATCTGTGAATGATAATTCAAATACTCCAAAGGGCCAGGTCGGTGATGCAACTGACCTTGCTCATGCAATCGATTCACTAACAATCAATGCAGGTATTAATAAAGGGGGAACTTCAAGAGTACAAAAGATTTATTTGACCACTATATTTGATCAAGAGTACAACATGAATTTATCAGATTGCATCCCACATTCTAACTCTTCCACATTTCTTGGAGGATAATTCTAACTTAA